>DF241652.1:0-30959 GCA_000507305.1 Breviolum minutum Mf 1.05b.01 | reverse complement strand
CATCATCATCATCATCATCATCATCATCATCATCATCATCATCATCATCATCATCATCATCATCATCGTCATCGTCATCGTCATCATCATCATCATCATCATCATCATCATCATCATCATCATCATCATCATCGATAGTCTTTCGGTATACGGCTGGTGGCTCGGGGGACAAACAGCCAGGAAAAAGAGACTCATGAAGCAAAGTTTAGGAAGGTCAGTGCGAATTACTTTTCTTGTCTTGGTATCTGGTTCCTGGGACCCGAGGTTTTATCTTTGGTGGAGGTGGATGTGCTCACCTGGTTTTATGCTTTGCTCCTGGTGGCGCTTGTGACGAATATTTGTCTGTCTCTGGAGGCGGTCACTGCTCAAGCAATGCAATGCTTTTGCTGTTGGACCCTGGCAGCAATTGCATTTGCCTTCTCGATTGTCTTGGAAGAAGACACCTATGAATTGACTCCGCAGGTTCCCCAGGATCCACGACAAATCCTTCGATTGTTCTCTGGAACTTCTATCCAGATGTTGCGCAGAGCTTCATTTCTGAGCTCCACAGATGAAGATGTTGGACAAATAAGTGTGTCAGGCAGACGCTTCCGACCGCAACTCCCTGGAGTAGAAGGTTCTGAGTTGCCAAAGATCTCCCAACCACCGAGTGTGCAGGAAGGCCAAGGTAAATATCTCCTGATCCCAGAGTACACTTCTGCTTTTAAGCTTCTTTGCTTCTTGCAAGCAGCAATTGTGGCTTCTCTCATGGTGAACTTGCTAAATGGTAGTATACATGGCTGGGACCGAATCGTCCCTTTCACTTTGTCATGTGCCGAATGGCCGCTGATGCTTTTTGTACTAGTTCCAGACCTGGTGCGGCGTTTGACCTTAAGGGCTGCTGTGACGCGGACTCAAACTAACAATTGGTTTCTTGACAAACAGCGTGGCCTTGTGAAAACGGTGATGGTCTCGGGTATTGAAGGCTTACTTCGTGACTGCACTCGATTGATTCACCTGCAAGGGATGGAGGCCAGAGCCGTGATGAATGGGGAACCCTGGGCTGAGAATGTAGCAAGTGCTCGAGCGATGACAGGGCAATCACGTGAATCATTGAAGAGAAGGGCAATTGCAAATGCCAAGAACAAGGTCCAACAAGGCACCCAAATCTTTGATCAGCTTCCTCCCAATTTGAAAACAGAGGTTTTCAGTATTTTCTCCAGTTGGGATGCACGCAACTCTGGTGCAGTTGCTCCTGTTGAGCTGGCCAAAAATATGGAATTGATGGGTTTTACCGCCACAGCAGGCCGTGTTGCAGAGAACCTTATCCGCTTAGTGGATGATGATGGAACTGGCCTGCTCACATGGAGAAAATGTCGGAGCCTTTTCATGCTCGCCACCGCCGCCCGGCCGAAGGATGAACGGCGGCGAGATTTAGAGACCTTCTTCTCCAGAATCAAAAAGGATAGCCCTCGACTTGCTACCGTCTTCGAGATTGCAAAGGCCTTGCCCCTCCAAAATATTACAGCAGAAGACCTTGCCACTTTGATGTACAGCTATTTTGGGCGGGTAAAACCATCTGTCAGCAGATCTGAATTTGTCGAATGGATTGAAGCGGTTGAGCTATCTGAGATTCTCAGCAAGCGAGAGTCATTGTGAAGCCTCGGGAGTGCCACACTTTGGCGTCAGACAGGTCAAAGATATTCTGTTTGCGTGTGCTTTGTCCATTCACGGTGTCACCCAATTGCTTGAAGACCCACATTGCTCGGAAGAAAAGACAGCTTGTCGGTGCGGGAAGCCTGCAAGGCTTATTGGAGCAAGTGTCTGTGTAAACCTGTGCGACGTGCCCACTTTGTTGCAGGAACTGTTAATCAAAGTTAAGATGCAGAGTGTTTACCGCATACTTTTTCAATATGTCTTTTGAAACCTTTCAGTCATTTTGAAATACCTTTAACTTTGCTTCTGTTGAAACCTTTATAATTATATATAGCATACTGATAAGCAGCAAACTGCAAGTTTGGGAACTCAGTGGAGCCGCGTTTGTGCCAGGCTTGCGTGTGAGATACTGTAAGTCAATGAAGTATCACCGGCTGCGCAGTCATCTGCCAAGCGGAGTGTATTGCCCAGTTTCTCCCGGTCAAAGCCAGTTGAATTGCTTGACAATATTCTCACTGAGAAATCCGAGAGTCTCTCGATTTCAATGTCAACACAGTCTCCTGGGAATACGGGACATTTTCGTTATTGGGCCTTAATGGAGTTGAGGCCTTACAGCGGTGTGATGTGAAGGACCAGAAGGTGTAACATGTTCTAATGCAGTTTACGACCAAGAGAAATCATGATCAGGAAGATCATTACTTTGAGGTCTTTGATTGGCATGTTCTGTTGAACGTCCACCCAGTTTTGTGGTTTTGGCCACTGATTGGACAAGCCCCTTCTTACGTGGCTTCTCGACCAAAAAGGAAGACTGGCCCAAGGTAAGGCATGTTGGCCATTCAAGAGAAGACGGGTTCGGATTGGACTGCGTCTCAAGATCAGATCAGATTGACTTCATATGCATAGGAGCAGCCAGCGTCGCCAGCGTCTTTGATTTTCGTAGGGTTGCCAGAGTCGGCATTCCGAGACGGTGTTCATGGAACATCATATATTGGATTCTGATTCTAGATATTACAGCGTTAGACATCTTGAGACACATGTGGATAGCGGAGCCAAGCATCACTAGTGGCCATTTCATTCTTTTCCTGGTACATCAGGCGCAGCCCTTTGAACCCCATACTTTTGATCAAGAAAGGTAGAACCAACATTGATTCATTTCATGGTTGGACAACCCGTGATTTGATTGAAATGATCTTTGATGCACAACAACCGCAACAGTTTTTTCAGAATACATCCATCATTCTGACGTCCATGCTCTCAAGAGCCTTCATGAGCATTGTTCGCTCTTCTTACACACCGAGATTCGCACTTTTCTTCGCATACTACAGCATCTGCTGACTTTAGTCCATGTTGTTTGCTGCCTATGCGCGGCGTTCTCCACTCCTACAGAGCGCAAGCCACCCATGCCAGAGCCAGCTTTCGTGCGACGATCCCTGCAGTACTTCCTGGCAAATTGCTAGATGGACGTCCACCAGCCCTGCTGAAGTCAGATGGAAAAAGCGGTAAGGCCCAAAAGCAGAAGAAACGTCGCTTGAATGATCAAGGAGTGCGAGTCGAAAGCGGAAACATTGCTCCTGGGCCAAGAGCATTATGCCAAGCTTCTCTGAAATCTGAAGAATCGAAAGCTCGAAATCTTCTCAGGCAAGCTGTAGCACTTGTAAATACGCAAACATCGTTTGCTGATTGTACCTATGTCTTGAAAACACTTGTAGATGAAGGTACATCTCGTCCAGATGAAGCAGCAGTACGCTACATTGCCGAGACTTTGAGTCAGCGCTTCAGTGCGGAAGGTTCAGACCTAAATTTGGATCCGCGAAATCTTTCTTTGGCGGCCAGTGCACTTGCAAAATCTGAAGTGTGGGTTCCGTCTTTTGGAACTTTGATTCAGCAGCTTTTTGTTGAAAAGAAGCTCAAGAGCTTCAACCCTACAGACATTACTCAACTATGCCGCTTCATGGCAGTTTTCAGACGATCCATTGCAGATGAAGCAATGGCTTCAGTCTGGACAACTGCGCAGTTGCAGCTGCAAGACCATGAACAATGTGGATACAGACTTGAGACCACTGGACTGGTTTCGTTGTTAAGATCATTAGCGCTTGCTCAGGGCACGTCGCACAAATCGGAAATGGCCACTTTGGCAAAATGGTTGCGGGCACGTTTGGTTGATGAACTGGCATCGTGCAGTCCTCGACAGCTGGCAAGTGCATTATTAGACCTTGGTGCACTAGACCTCCTTGACGACAGAAGTGTGATGCATTTGCAGCGAGAGATCACACGTGCAGCATCTAGCAAACAGATGCGGCCACGAGATCTCGCATCAATTTTTGCTGGATATTCAAAACTTCCAACTCCTTTGCAAGAACGACAAATGCTCATGGCTCCGCTGCTACCTGCAATGCTGGCATTGATGCCAAACTGCTCACTGCAAGACATGTGCCGCGTGTTGCACGGGCTGGCTTCAGCACACATAGCGAATAAAGTTCTTTTGGAAGCCTGGTCGAGCACTTTTTCACTCAAGGCAGGTCGCGCATGGACTAGAGTCACTAGAGTTTTTTTTTGAAGAATCCGTTCAAAAATTGGGGGTTATATGACGTGGTAAAGTACGACAATGATATGACACAGTGACACTTATGATACGATATGATTGCCGTAGGGCCACTGCGCAATATATGGTGTTAGGTCCTTTTCAATTAGTTGGCCGGGGGATTAAATTCACTACACACCATGCATGCATGTAGGTTTTTTCGATTACACAGATGCCGGAGTGAGATAAATCAAGTGAACAGGTGGCTCCGCTGTCACATGAAGGATGCGAAGGTGCAAGAACTGCATGTTGGTGCTCCGCTGTGAAATGTGCTTTGAAAGCCGCTGAGTTCACAGGTTGGCCTCAATCCTTGAGTCCGTCCAGACCTCAAACACCAAACGAACTTTTGCATATGTTCTTTTTCCATGGGGTTTTACAGGTTCACATGTCATTGGGCTGCAAACCCTGGAGTAAAAGATGGAGTATATAATATATAGCTTAGTAACCAAGGATTCAGCTATCTCTAGCCGTTGCAGACTTGGCCAAGCTACGCTTCGTCAAGAAGGACTTTCAGGGAAGTGCGTGTTTTTGAGCCAAACTTCTACAACAATCACTGCCAAAAGGATCCACACGCTGTGTTCTCAAGCCTGCTGCGTGCGATTTCAGATGTGACTTGCTGAGTTCATCAAAAGGGAAAGGTTTAAAGCCGGACGTCCAATAGGTTGAGCTCTTTTGTTGCCTCCAAGCAATACGTACAGGAATAAAAAGGTCCAAAATCCATCAAAATCTCAAAGATTTTTTCTGAGGTGTCTCCTTCCTTGGGTGGCCTAGCAGTCCCTGTCTTAGAGCTGAAATCCGGATTGAAAAGATGGCTCAAAAGGCTTGAAGATCAGATCCAATGATCGAACTTGCTTCACTTTTGCCTCCAAGATTTGCCATGTTGTTTGTGCAATGGGGCGAGTCAGTGGCAGGAGTGAACTCGGATAAGATTTGTGAAACCTTTCCTTTTCATCCTGCTGATGATGTGTCCAGCAATTCTTTGCATGCTGAATTGCTGTTTGCTGATAGCATGTCATGACAGAGTCATGAGCACAAATTCGATAAAAATTGTGTACTGTTGTACTGTCACATTTGGTTTGGAGATCAGCTTTCAAGCTCTTAGGGCTGAAGGTGAAATGCTGATTGTTTTTGCAAACACGGCGAAAGGAGCAACACCTCGCCAATGCTACACTCAGAAGAAGATGATTTTCAGAGAGTTCTTTTATCCAGATTGGAGGCCATTCACATGTCAAGATATGTCAAGTGTATCTATTGCAAAACTTGTATAGAAGTATGGCCCTACCGGGAACAATACCCAGTTGAAGCCTGCACAGACTTGAGAGGCACAGTTCGTGACCAGACTGGAGGAGCTGGAGCCCCAGGCGGATGGACGCCTGCGGTATGATGTTTGATGATGTTTGATGGATGTACTTTCATGCTTTCTGTGCTTCATTTTCAGCCTTGAGTGATTCTGCAGGGGCTTTCGGCCAGTGCTGCAGCATTCGTCAAATTGCGCCACTTCAGTGTGACTCCAAAGTTTTGAAGTGCCTCTTTTGATGGAGTGAAATCCTGTCCCAGAAATCGCCATCCACCACAGCCGACCGGCCAAGGTGAAGAACTTTTTCATCGGTTGGCAGCAGCATCAATACCACGTGCAGGCCTCGGCGCAGTGATAGGCTCATGGTGAGAGGATTTTAAAAGTGACCAGAGGCAGGGGTGACGAGTCGTAAACGGACAGGAAACGAGATGGAAACAGCAAATACACGACACGGAGTAAGGTCTTGCTTCCTTCTCGTCAGAGGACTTTGCGATGATGTCTTCTGCGCTTGGTGCCGCGAGAAGCTTGGAAGACTGGAGCCATTCTTGGAATCCTTGAAGTGTCAAAGGTCAACAGATTCTTTCGCACACAATTCCCCTCTCAACCAAGGGCCAACATATTGCCACTTCTTGGAGTGATTGCCTCAAATTGCGAGCCGTTCAGAAAAAAATCCACCATGTCACCATGTCCTCATGTCAACCTCTGAGGTGGAGATCCATTAGAAAAGCTTGGGCAACATGCTGCTCATTCCCTGATGCAGGGCTCCTGGACACCCAGGCCCTGTGGAAGCGAGGTTGTAAATGCAAATCTCCAGTGACTGAAGGGGGTTGAAGTGTTTCCCTGCACATGTTTTGCAGGTGTGAAGTGTGAAGCTTTCAGATAAATTTGGAGTATTTTCACAAAGGAGCAAAACAGCCTTGCTTGCAAAGGATTGTGGGACATCAATTTTCCATGGATTGCTCCAGGCAAGTGGCGAAGGTGCTCCGACCCTTTGCAATCCAATCCCCTCCTGAAGGTGCGGGTCGAATTTTGGCACATGCTTGTGAGTGTACCAATAAAGAAGACATGAAGAGCTTCACATTTGCAGTCATGCTCGAGGATGGGCAAGTCTTTCGAGAAGGCTTCTTGTGTCTTGTGGATTTTGTGGCAAGGCCTCTTGAATGCTGCTGTAAGACACCTCAGGACCTCGGTTTGGGGCTTCAATTTGCTTGTTTCCTGACTCCAGTAGAAGACGTGCTGCCTTGAGGAGTCAAACTTCGAGCTACTCTCCACGAGACATTGCTGGCTTTTTGGATGGTCTCCGTTCTTCTTTGGGCGACAAGGTACCAAGGTCGATTGATGAACAGCTGCAGTTCGATCTCCACGTCGACCAAGGCACTGGCAGCGGACCTGTGGAATACCTCCAGGCCACGTTTGCACACTGGAGGTGAGGATCTGACATGACCGGTGCTGATTTCAGGGATGGAGGTGACAAATAAAACTAAGGTGATTTGTTTCTAGATTCTAGCTGCCTTCTTGACACAGAAAGCAAAAGGTGGTTCTTTTGCTGGAGCCTTTTCAGTAGCACTCTTTGTTGAAGGATGCAAACAATGTACCAGACCCTTTTCAAATGGCTTGTAGATTGAAGGAAAGTGCACGGAAAGGCATGCTCCATGTCAGGCATTTGCAATGACAAGAGGGCAGCGCTAAGATGTACAGTACATGAATGAATTGCATAGATATAGGATGCGGTGTGGTGTGCTACAAATGCAGTGTATGTTAATGATAGCGTAATAGAAGGCAAGGGAAGTAAATGCAAGGCAAGGGAAGTAAGGCAATACAATGAACTACAATTTTATTAGTGTCTTGCTGAAGGTGAGATTCAGTTCGGTGGGTCTAGCCTGGTTTTAGATCCATTGGAGCAAGAGATGGCACTGTCTGCCTCGTATAACGCAATATATTGTAGATATCAAGTTGAAGATTGATTCTTAGTTCCTGGAGAGTGCAAGGGCCTAGAAAAACAAGTAGAACCAGCATATAGACTGAATCAATTTAGCTGTTTAAGTCTGAACCGCTTGTGCTGCTTGCGTCTCGAGGCGCAGAGACCATTGCTACAGCACAGTCGTTAGTGCAACTGCGAAGTGTAATCCCTGCATCTCAACTCAGGCTGGGAGCCTAGCAAGAACTGAACTGGTGAATTTCCGTATGACATCACCACTTCCGAACAAGCTTGGCAGCTTGGTGAGGTACCGTTTCCGCTTGTTGAGCCGTGATTTGCAGCGGACAATGAAGCTCAGATCCATTCCCTACGACCAGCAGGTGGGACCAGTCACAATCAACTCTGTAGCTCCAACTCCAAGTCTGCAACTTGAAGAGTTATGTTTTTTGCAATATGTTTTTTTTTTCAATGGTTTTCAATTTTTCAGCAAATTGAACTTGTTTGAAGTCGGTACTTCCAGTAATTTCATTTTCACATTTTGCTCGCAGCAAAGTCTTTGCAGTGGATCAGACAGCTGTAGATCTGCAGTGTGTATTGAACTGCTTCGCGTGTCAATGCCTCGTGGCCTAGGTGCAGTGCTTAATCGCAAGTTGATGTAAGGTCAAGGTTTTCGTTTAAAAAATCTGTGCATGTGCTCAGGTTGATCAACATGTTTTCAAGAGCTAAATCCCAATCAAAAACAAGTGAAACAAGTCATTGATTTTGAAGCACTGCTGGTATTCACAATGGTCTAACTCTTTGACCTCAATTTTTAAGGCAATCTTATCAGCTCCTTTGCCGATGGAGGCATGTTGGGTATGATTTTGCCGGAATTCAGCTGGACGAGTTGCCCCCTTCATGGTTTTGAGGTGACCCTTGGGGTGGCTTAACGGCCGAAAAGCTGATCAATACGATGTTGGCTTCTTAATGAAAACGAAAATCAGTTGAGTTTTTGCAGGGTCTGGACCCACCGTTTCGCCTGCTGCGCGTTGCATCGACGTATCGAGGCATCCCAAAATGCAGAAGCTGTTGAAGGCGATGCCGGATGTTCGACGAGATTATGTGCGAGAGCTTGACACGGCATTGGTGGAGAGCAGAGCCAAGCCTGAAAACAGAAGAGCCTGAAAAACACAACACTTCAACTGTGACACAAAGACACAAGATAATACATGATACACACGAGGTTGATTCTTGATTTATTTTCTAACTCCTTTCTATGAGTTTCCAGGGAGTGACAGTTTCTGGGTGAAGCAAGATTGTACTTTGAGGAAGTTCTAGCAATTTTGATGACATCAAGATGCTGCGTGAGCAGATCGAAGGTGCCATCAAGGAAGCCTGGTGATTTCATTGTCGTGAGATCTTTGCAGCAGAATTGTAAGAACAACGCTCATCACCAACTCCACACAAAAAAGTCAGGAGATGAACTCTGAGATGCTTGTTTGCAAGAGCAGTTGATGGTAGTTGAGGACACGTACTTAATGTTCATGGTTTTTGCAAACGATCTTTTCTGAAGCCTTTTCAAGGATTGGAAAAAACCCAACAGCTTTGGATGATTTGATCAAAGAGACGGCGTCAAAGATGGCATCTTGCCCTTTCCTTCTTCCGGAACCAGTCTCCATTCCTGAGAGGATCGCAGATTCGTGGCGTTGTGTTGTCCATTGGCCAATTGCCGCAAATTCCATTTTAGCAAAATTTGCAGGCGGCAGCGCCACAAGGGATTCCTTTGACAGTTGGGTTTGCACGTTTACCAGAACACAATGACAATGGAGGGTAACTTGGTGGGAAGAAAGCAAGACTCAGGCAGTCAAACAGTTGGAGCTCTGACAAACAGCAACAAATTCGATATTCTGTTCATAGTATTTCCACGGTATACTCAGTATATCATTAGAATACCATACTTTTTTTGTTTGAATTGAACCATGACCTGCGACGCTGAATGAGGTAGCAACCAGTTGGAGAAGTGATTGGCGTGTCTCCAAAGTACGGGACATCGCCACCTGAAGCTTCTAGCTCCAGATGCAGCGAATAGAACGGGCGGAAAAGATTGGAGAAGCTGCCGAATCTGCAAAATGTAGCCACTAAATGCCGTGAAATACATGACAGAGTTTTGTAGTTGGAAGGCTTCTGCTCTTCGAATATGGGCACTCCTTGGTTTGCGGGCCAAGGGCTGAGAATGTGAACTTTCAGTTGATGTGGATTGTAATCTCTTCATTCAATCTGCCATTTTAGGACTGGCCTTTGTTGGCCAATCTTGCAAGCAAAGCTTTGGAGGCAGCGAATATCATTTGCTTCCCTGCTTGTACTTGCTATCAATAGACTTCCTCCATGCTGGACCTCCAAGGAAAGTAGGCAGCATAAGTGCAAAATCAAGTCAAAGCACTGTTGCTCGAGACGGGTGTTTGGGTGTTGTCATGAGAGGCTCTGCATACCGACAGTTTGCGCACCCTTGTAGATGGCGCAGATGCTTCATCAACCATGCACCCCCAGGCCCGAATTGACTCTTCTTGCAAAACTCTGAGGGATCGTTGAATAATTTTGACAGCCCAACAGGCGTTTCTTAGTGCACCTTTTGTGCGTCCAACATAGCAACATGACGACCCACAACCAAGTCTTGCTGAATGTACTTGGGGTGGCTGTATTGACCTACAGAAGGTCTTGAAGTTCGGTAGCACCTTTTAAGAAAAGATCGGATTGTTTGGACTTTGAGGGACTTTTTGCCTATGCAACTTGTAATGCTGGAGCAACAACGAACTTTTTCGTACTTTTTCGTACTTTTCAGTTTTGAAGTGTGTTGGTGTGTTGCATAGTATCTAGATGTTGTGCGATGTCCAAAATATACACAGCTAACACGCGTTTCACCTCGCTTGTATACATATACAATACATGCTCAATCATGTTCTAATGCATATTCTATACCTTGGTGAGATATTGTGAGCCTCCTCGCTTGCCTTTCGATCGAATCAGTGGGATGCTGGGCTTCATGAGGACATCGCCCAAGCCATCTATGCTTATGCAAAGCTTGGGGCGCCGGATCTTGTACTTTCCTCGGTTCGGCGTAAGACGTGTCGCAGTTGGCTGAGACTCCATGGAAGTATGAGAAAGATACAAACGAAGGCAACGGAGTCATGAAGATAAAGAGAGAACATTTTTAGACCAATGAACTGTAGAACTGGCATGGAGGCTCCTTGATCTCACTGTGCATTACTTGCGCTTAGGTCCCTGAAGCTTTCCGACCACCGATCTCAGAATTGCTGGTTAGAGCAATGAAGGCCGTTTCTGCCCACTCTCCGTCTCTGAGATCAAAACTGTAGTTCTAGTGTTCCTTAGCCAAAGTATAACAAGAATCTGTGTGGCTTGAAGGCACTACTTGTCTCCCAAGCCATGCACAATTTGCCGGACCGTTCGTTGCGGCAAGTGCTGCAGTCTTCTCAGCTACAGTTCTGTCGGTGTTCTTGCTGTATTCAGGAAAAACACAGGATCCCAATGACATGCAGTCATGTTCAGAAAATGCGAAGGGTAAAGGGTAGAGTCAGTTTCAAACGGAGTCTCAGCAAGGCTGGGAATTGCCTTTTCCGGTCCTTCCAAAGAATCTGCAGTGCAGCTGGCAGATTGCAAAGCTGTTGCAAGCCGTTTGATCAGTTTCAAAGTTGTTACCATTGGAAACACTTCTTTTTGTCTTTGTCTTTGCTTCATGCATCAAGTCCTTCTCAGTGGCAGGTGCAAGATTTACAGCCAGGACCACAGAAAATATCAGGTAAATCAACCGCAGCCAGCTTTTGATTTATGCTTCTGCGGTCCATCACCTCAAGTGAAGGAGGCTTTGTTTGCTCCCAGGCGAAAGCTTATGTGGCAAGGTCTCAACTCATGGCTTTCGATGCTCGCCAAAGTTTGGCTCGGAAAAGGTAGGGTTTTTTAGAGCCCCAAGTGATGCATGAATGCTTTGAATGTATTTGTATGACTGCAATATTCTTTACTTGCTACTCCCACATTATCTAGGATGACTTGGAAGATTGTAAGGTCAATAATATTGAATATGTTTCTTTGATCAGTTGAGTCCTTTTGAATCTGCAAATACACAACTCCCTCCTGGGGCTTTGAGGTCAGATGTTTGGGGCGCTGCCACTGACACGGCGAGGCTCGTCCCAGTCTTAGATATTTCAAGGCGCTTCTGTGGCAGGGACTTGGGAACCATGTTGATATGCAGATTCATCGGATGCGACCTGATGAGATTCTTAGACAAAGACAGCAATGCATATTCAGAATACATCATACAGTTTGAGGCCACATCTTAGCGAATAGACTTTACAGTGATAGTGTATTGAAGTCTACTCTGCTTGTACCGTTTCCCGAACATGTGATTTCCGGAGCCTTGACTTTTTGAGGTTGTTGGCTGTGCGGCTCTTGAATTTGAGTTCCTTGGCAGTTTGGAGTTGCCACAAATACATCCACAACAAGGCCAAAAATGCTGATTTAGCCATGAAATATTTGGGTTTGAGACCAAACTTTTAGATCAAGACAATGCCATGGATTTGGGTTGAGTCTGACAGTTGCTGCCTAATATCACATCAACGCCACACAACACACAGACGTACACTTGAACACATAAAGAGGCATGCTGGTAACAGGCAGATAACAGTTGGTTTACTCTCAAAGTCAAGTAGCTCCTCTACAAGCTGGTCTCCTAGGCTGAAAAGTGTAGACATGTCAGCAGAAGCTTCGGCAGCCTTTACCAATCTCCAACAAGCTCCAGAGGTGCCGTCCTTGGGTATATGGACTTTCCACAACGATGTCAAAACGTTCGTTGCTGACAGGCTTCGAGTGTCTCACAAGACCTTCGATCCTTGGAACGGAATGTGCATCAAGCTCTCGACAAGCTTTTGTCCGGTCAACAGACAGGCACAGGGACTGACGGGCAGGTCACAATCATGTATCCAACGTCGGTTTGCAATATCCATTTGGCTATACCTTCCTGGAAATTGGCCGTTATAGTGGGATTGAAGGAAGACTTTTTCCGCGGTCCCCGTGAAGCATGGGCCGATGACAGTGGAGTAGGTTGGGGAAGAACTGCTGAGACCGAGTTAGATCACGGCGCATTGCCTGGTGACTTCATATTCAGCCAGATGGACGAAATGGACGGAATGGACATGCTGGACGGACAAGAAGCGGTTGAAGCGTCACGATTTCATCTTGGGGAAAGTGAAAATGACGAGAATGCCCGCTCTGGTGGCATAAGTGCTAGCGATGGAAGCGATGTGTGGCAAAGGCTGCCAGCTCTTAGAATGCGCCTTTTGAAGCGTTTAGGATGGAGAATTGTAGAAGTTCCTTACTTTGAGTGGCGAAGCCTCCTCAGATCAGAGGAGCAAAGCTTTCTCAACCGGCTTCTGCAGAGTGCTCAAAAAGGTCTGCAAGCAAAGTGTACTGTGAATCGGCATAAGTAGTACAATTTGATATCACTTGCATTGAGCATTGTTCCTTGTAAGCAAAGAAGACAAACGGTTTGTCAGACCCCAAACGAACACAGACATCAATATACATGTCAAATGATCCGTGACGACGACCAAGAGGAGTGCAGCTTGAGCAGATCATCATTTCTCAACTGTTCGCTGTTCAAGCTTTCTTATCTAGATAGAAACGGCAGCTAAGAACAATCAACAGGAGCAATTGGCCCGAATAGATCATAGAATTGGAGAATCTTAAGTACATATATAATCTATACTTATGAAAGTTCAATCTGTGAAGGCCAACTAAAGTGAAAAGCCCATCAAAGTCACCTGAATTGCCTGAAACTTCAGGCAATACTTGAAACCAAGCAAATACTGTAGAAGCTATCAAGTTCGTTCAGTGTCCAAACTTCACTTCTCAGCCGGAGCTGTCACACAGCCATATGGTATTAGGCCTTTTGCCGAATCCTCAGAAGCTTGCAACGGAGATGCATCCATTTTTTATCATTTCTTGCCAGAGGTTCTTTCCAGTTAATAAGAACACCTGCGACCAAGAAAAGCTTTTGTCACTTGCAAATGGCCAGCATTGCCTGCCTCAAAAAGTCTGGGGTTGCTTCGGTCAGGAGAGATGTCAGGCAGTTGGAAGTCCGGCAGCTCAGACAGCTCTCGCATGATCCTCAACTGACCTGCAAGCGGAGAACTTGTGACCTGGTGGCAAGGGCCCTCAATTTTCCGCAAAAGGCGATCTACGCAGCATCCCCGGCTCGTTTGGAAGATAACTGCAAGGGGAAAATCCGCAAATGGACATGTTATGTTTATCAACTGCCTTTGCAACTTTCTTGGGTGGCCACTAAGAACATGTTTGTCATTCAGTTTTGAATCGAGTAGATGCCTCTTCACTCGTTGTCAGTGAGAAGCCCCGTGTTTGTGTCAAAGAGCAACATCTACGAGATGTCGTCCGTTGGTTTGTGTGCGCCAGAGTGCCATTTTCAATGTGAGTGTGCTCAGCTTTGTGTGGGTGAAGCGCCAGATGAGGCTACCAGGGCGAGTTTGAGTCTAGAAGTCTATGGCTGAATCTTGACATGGCCAAGAGTCTGAGTTTTTTCGGCAATGCCACAATCTTAAACCTCATGCGATATGTCATGACTTCGATCCCATGGCGAATGCTCCATAGTTCGCGGAAAAGCAGGTGATTTTATTTGCCAGTAGTGAATGGGCTAAGTCCTTTTGTCTTTTTTCTCTGTGTGCAGATGCATGTTCAGGATGGCGGACAAAGAGCAGAAAGAGGTTGAAGAGTTGCAGGTGCAGAGTATACAAACCAAACCAAATTTATCTCTTGCGATTCTGTGAAGTTTGATTTCTCACGCACCCATTGGAAGGAATATAGTTTGGATATCGAAATTTACTTTTTTGTCGGAGTCAAGCCATGCATATCATAGACGTTTAGACGTGTGTCGTCTCAAAACATCCGATGATGCCGAAGCTCCTTTGATTTTGATGTAGTGGACGCCATGTCGGACACCTCTTTGAACAAAGCAACATGGAAAGCCTTTTCATAGAATCGTCATCATTCTTCTGCGCAAGCAGGCTAAGCATTGTCTCGGTCTGCACAAGATAATCCTTATGCGATCGCGAGCCGAAAGGGTTGATCCTCAAATATTGAGATATGGACAGGTTTGACTCTACAGAGGACATAAAGGTGAAAGCCTCCTCATTTTCTCAAGGGAGATAGCGCGCCAGTATCAAAACCAGCCAGGGTGATCGTCGAAAATCAGCCAGGCTAATTGTCGGCAACTGTGCTTTCTATACAACCTCTTCTGCGCAGCTCGTGTAGAATATTTTTGAGTGGATTGGACTTACACATACTTACACATACTTCTGCAAATCTGGGAGTGCAATGTCCTATTCAGGCCGCTCCGCGGCAGGGTCCGCCCGCGCCAAGGTTACAAGGTTCTTGTTGTTGTTGTTGTTGTTGTTGTTGTTGTTGTTGTTGTTGTTGTTGTTGTTGTTGTTGTTGTTGTCGTTGTTGTCGTTGTTGTCGTTGTTGTCGTTGTTGTCGTTGTTGTCGTTGTTGTCGTTGTCGTCGTTGTCGTCGTTGTCGTCGTAGTCGTCGTTGTCGTTGTCGTTGTCGTTGTCGTTGTCGTTGTCGTTGTCGTTGTCATTGTCGTGGTTGTCGTTGTTGTGGTTGTCGTTGTCGTTGTCGTTGTCGTTGTCGTTGTCGTTGTCNGTCGTCGTCGTCGTCGTCGTCGTCGTCGTCGTCGTCGTCGTCGTCGTCGTCGTCGTCGTCGTCGTCGTCGTCGTCGTCGTCGTCGTCGTCGTCGTCGTTGTTGTTGTTGTTGTTGTTGTTGTTCCAGGTCAAATACTATAGACCAAAAACATCAAACAACACTGTATTTAGCGACATGTTTATGCCTTTAGAAGAAAAAGCACTGCTTTTTTCGTTGTTTTTGCAGCGTCAAGGGCAAAAATCGTCCAAAAAGGTCACCCAAGGTGCAAGAAGCCAAACTGTGTTAGCGAACGTGTAGAAAACGCTGTGTTTTGCGATGTTTTTTCAACAAGGGGCTTCCACGGTTTTCTTCATTTTTTTATTTTCAGTTCTCAAAGCAAACCAGCCAAAAACACTTGTATTTACAGTGTTTTGACAAGACAACATGAAAAAAAACACGATGTTTTGAAGCAATTTTTCACAATTTTTCAGCTCATGCTCCTCCATTCAAAAACGACAATTTTTTACTCTACTTTTGCCACCGCTCATCCGGACTCAAGAAGGCGTGAAATCGGGCCAAATTGCTAAACTGCACCTAAATTCCACATGTTGTTTGTCACAATCTTTGCCGCAAAGTTGTAACACCAAAAACTGGGGAGGCTGTTTGGCCCAAAATGCTGTGCCATGCATTTTACCTGCAACAAAAAAAACGCCCCCCAGCTAAAGCTGACCTGTGTTAGCGCCTCCGGAAAGACACGCCCTTTTGCACCTACGGTGCGGGCGGATTTGGGGTCTTCTGGCAGCTATGTTATGTGTTTGTGCATATTTGATCCTTTTTGCCTTGAGCTTTCTGCATGATTTAAGTGTGGAAGGCAACGATGGCAGAGGTGTCAGCCGACAACTGGAGTGCAAATAGCAAGTACAGGCCGGGATTCAAATTGTCAAGAGGCTATTCTATAGGAAAGGATATCGGTTGACTGCTTACACGCCGTCAGGTGTTTTTTTGCTGCACAGCAATACTACTTGTTGAATTCTAGCAGTCCGGAGGAGGCACGACGTATTTACTTCAAACAGGGATTTCATGAAGGTGCATCCATACAGGGGGTTGGTCTTGATTGATGGATAGCTTGGATAGCTTCGGGACATGCTTTTTGGGAATACAACCGCCCTGTACAGCCCCACAAAGTTTAATTATACATTTCCTGAAGGGGAAATTGCTGGAGACTAAATTCCTTGGAGGAGACTGTTCCTGAAGCTCGGAAAATGCTGGAGGTTTTGACCCAGTGCCGAGAGGAGACTGGGAGTGCGACTCACGTCTTGTAATTTTTTGGAAAACATTTCGGACAAAATGGCCACGGGTTTACAGTACACTTTATGGCACGGAATTTGGGTCGACAAATTTCAAAAAAAAAACATGCTGTCTGGTCCAAATTCTGCCAGGAATTGTATCCAAAGATCCCCAAGGAGCTGATGTTTCCATGCAGATGAGTGAATTTCATGGAGGTCCATGGGCGACCTCATGAAATGTCCATGGTGGTTTGGTATATAAATGGAATCTTTGGGCCAAGTTTAGCTGGTGAGTTTGTTGATTCTCAGATTACATATCCAGATTTGCAGTTTTTCCAATTTTCACCTGAAGGACACACCTGCCTCTCGGCCAATCCAGTTCATGGCGACGACACCTCCAGAGAAGTAGTTGATTGTAGGATATTGTAGGTATTGAGGAGCGAGTCAGCGTTGACTCGGACCTGATGCGTTTGAGAGCAAAAAGAGAGACTGTATACAACAATATACGGTAATATCTTAATATGTACATACCATATATATATATATATACATACTGTATACGTATTTATAACATAGATGCAGCATCCCTGTTGGGTTTGGTTCTTCGTCCATTCACGCGAAAGTCAAGTGGTAGCTTGGACTTTGCGCTTGCGGTCACCGCAGTTGTGGCTTGTAGGGCTAGGGTTGGACGTGAGGTGAAATGTCAAGCCTGGTCCTCAAGCCTCAAGGAAACTTGAAAAGGCAAATGCTGGAGTTGAAGTCTCTTTAGGCCTTTCTCCAGCGTCTCACGCATGCGCAGCATCCCAGAGTCAGCAGTACTCTCAGTTTAAAGTAGGTTCTTGATGGTGTGGTTAGAGGGTGGTACCGATTCAGCAATCAATTCAGGCTTTCACCCGGACATCCAGGTATGTATATATATATATAATCCAGTCAGCTAACTAAGGATCCTCCATGCCATGGTAAGTTTGGTGGGGCGAAATCATTGATTCACGCCTTTTTGGTGGGACTAGTGCTCCAATGAGAGCCACACAATCATGACGACCAATAAATAAGATACCATCATTTCGTCATCATCTCAAGCCCATAGCTAATGACGTTTGGTTGAAAGTTTTTTTAATACCTTAAGGTCGTTGTTGTCCTGTCAACCTGTTGTAGCAAAATTCATGAAGGGCTTCCAACTATGCTTGGTGAAAGCAAAGGTCTCCAGCTTCAGTGAGCCCAGTCAGAACAGCGCTGGAGTCACCAAGCGAGCTCCTCAGTGGACTTGTGCAGTGTACCTGGTGTACCTGGTGTACCAGGTGTACCCTGCAGTTCAACTTCAAACTTGACACCTTTGAGGTGACAATGAGGATGGAATTCATTCTGGGCCTCGAATGAGCGAAGGCGGAGATTCGCAAATTCCAGTTATATGAAGACTGATATTCCAACTTGATTTTGAGAGATAGCCACAAGTGGGATTTGCTTCTTCATCATGGACCCCTACAATTGCTTCAAGATTTTTAAATTCCCTTGACAAAAATGGATTTGTGAACCAAACCAGCGAGGATTCAGTGCCAGAATACTTCGCTGCCATGCGTGCAAGCGCTTTTCATGCTTTTTCATCATCTATAATGGCTTCAGTAGTGGTGAATTCCGTATTGGACTCCAATGTTTCGAAGACTTTGTGTGTTTGCATTCAAATGTTCTGGTAAGACGCCACAATAAATTCGAATGACGGAACAGCAGTAAGTCTAACCCCTGCCATGACATGAATGTGCTAGGTGATAGGACCTGACAACAAGACCCTTGATATCTATGCATATAAGAGCATGAGCGATGCCCTTTCAGGTCCAGATCCTACATTGACACGAATTGTGGACGAAGCATACACTGGAGGTTTGCTGGTGTTTGCACAAGCCATTGATGGAATACAATGTCAAGACAAGTGCGAAATCCCGGACCTGAGTGTCGGGGAGTGCTAACCTTTGAAAGGTGCTGTTGGAGTGCAGATTCTTCAGCGACCTGGAGACGAGAGTGAGAGTGAGGACTCGGAATGCAAATAAGAAGCATGCAGCAACGTGCACAAAGTAACAAAGTCAGGATTCATGATATTTGAGAGTGTTCAATCACATACATAGCTCCATCATTGTGGGTTTGCAGAACATGCAGAAAAATAATATATGCAGCATTGGTGTCACTGGATATAAGCTTTGGCTGCCGGCCGAATAGGATGGTTGTGACAACGAGACGCTGCCACCTACGCAGCCGGAAGCATAGTGCAGAGAAAGAATGGCTGGCTCGCTTTGATGGATTCCTTGGCCAGATGATTTTGGCATGCATGTGCTTTCAGGTCTTTAGATTTGTCTCCTACATTTGATTGCTTTCCAAGTCTTTAAGTTTGTCTCCCAGATGATTTCGGTACATTTCTCTCCCACAGAGATGCCTTGGCCAAAAGATCTTGCGATGTGTCCTTAGTCACTAGCCCTTCTCTTCCTTTACATTTGTCTCCCACATGTTTTCAGTGTAAGATGTCTTGGCCATGGTTCTGCCAAGTGCCGTTGAAGATCCCTCTTTAATTGTGGCTCACCCGTAATCTTTGCTTGGCTTGATGCCCTGGCTGGACGAGTGCTTCAGCTGTGTCTGTGCTTATGATTTCTTCATCTCTCACTCTCTCTCTCTTTTTCATACGCTCTTCATGCCTTGACTTTCACCTGTTTGGGGCCTACGCTGGCTCAATTTTTTGCCACGGGCGCATCTCACAAAGGCCTGGGGCCCTGACCAGTGGGTATCGAGACAACTATGATCCTGGCCATGATGTAGATGTCCTTCAGGCTGATACCGGATGTGAATGTCAACTCTTGCAACATCTTGTAATCAGGTCCAGTGGGACCCTTAAGTAGGACTTTGGTGAAACCCTGTATTGTCACCAAGAACTGCCAGGTTGATGCTCCAGAAGAAACTGAAAAAAGTCAGCCAGACAGTGAAGCAGAGAAGCTTGGACAAATTCCAGATTTAGCACTACATATTTCAACGTGGAGCATTTCAAGATTTGTGCAAGATGTTTTTGACCCAGGATTTCTGACAGCCCCATGGAAGTCGACAACGAAAAAGTCGAGGCAGAGAAGTCAGAGATCGCAGAAATGAAAGATTCTGAGGAAGAGGAAGAGGAAGAGGAAGATGTAGGTGAAGCTATGACGGACTCGGAGGCGCCAACCTATGCTGTGTCCGATCGCACAATTATACATGGTCAGCCTTGCATTCACTGCATGCCGAAACCCATGTCACGCCTTTCTCGGTCGGATGTTTTGACATTTGACAAACATGTTCAACTCGAGCACGAGGCAAAAAATGCAAGAGATGAGGAATTGAAGACACAGGAAGAAACACAAGAAACGCAAGAAACGCAGGAAGCACAATCGCAGGATGCACAAGAAGCTGAAGCAGCCGAAGAAGATGAAGCAGCTGAAGCAGATAAAGAAGATGAAGAAGCTGAAGCTGAAGAGGATCTGGGTGAGACACAGGAAGCTCCAGAAGCTCCAGAAGTTCCAGAGGCTCATCAGATTGTAGCAGCAGACTCCAATGTCGGCGCCTCTGAGTATTGTTTCATCGGGTGAAGGAACACCACAGGAGCAGCATTTGAATACCATGATTTCTCATCACCTACGAAGTAGGCAACAGTTGATTGTCGATGGGTATTGGATGCATCTATTTTGATATGATAGATAGCATAAATTGATATATCATGATAATGTCATGACACATTTGTTGCTCAAATCGCTCAGGCTGAACAGTGGACCGGTATGCTACCACCAGAGGCGACTAGCGCGTGGGAAGTGTCCGAGGAGGTCGCTTGACTTCTAGCATTTGGTGCTTGGCTGGTTTTTGTAACCAGGTGGTTTTGAGTTTTTTGGTCCTGTCGTTTGAATGGCACTCTGTTTTGAAGTTGCAGATGTCCAGGTATGCTCACTATCTTGCTCTGGCGCGAACATGAAGCTTCCTCGGCTGGTGTACGACAGGCTCTACAAGTACCAACGCCAAGGGGCAGTATGGATGTGGAACCTCTACCAAAAAGGTCCATTCCCAAGCTCCGATCACTTGCATTCATACCGAGATGTGCAGTGTTGCGGTGCACACGCTTGTTGATGTGGACGAGACGCAAGAGCTAGTGGAAGGTATTACAAATAAATTTGCTTCAACAGGCATCAGATACGTGCATACACTGCATAGCACAACATATATCTTCATACTTCGAGCTGCATCTACATTGCTTTCAACCCTACTTGCAAATTCCATGCAAATGCAGGCAGCCGGCACTCTCTGGTATACTCATATTTGTACATATGTGCAAATATATTCCAATTCTAAGCGCACTGAATTCAATCCAGGCGGTTCTCCAAATCACCGAGGTTTTGGTGGAATTCTGGCGGATGAAATGGGTTTGGGTAAGACGGTACAAACTGCCGCCTTTCTGGCCTGCCTGAAGCTATCAAACCAAGGAGAGCTCCTTTCGTGGTCCATTTGATTAGTCCCCGAAATGCTGGCGATTTGTTGTATAAATATTATAAATCTTTCTTAATTATTGTTTGTTTATTAAAGGCACAACGCCTTCTTTGGCGACACAGTCTTTGCAGCATTTTTTTCGAGGTACAGTGTGTCCCGCAACCGGTATCTTTCAAGGGTCATCTATCTCTCTCTACATTATACCCATCCATACAGTGCGTATCTTTTCTTAGTTCTACCTAACGTGATCCAATTAGTACCTTATCTGATTGTCTGATCTATTTTATCTTGTCTTACTGTAGATCCTCCCGTTTTTTCTTATCTTATTTGTCCCCCTCCCACGCTGAGTAGTAGCCTACTCCATCCGGTCCTATCCTATCCATAGTACTATGTTTCTGCATGTGAATTTTCTTACCTTTGATATCTTAGCTTTGCCTTGCGTCATCTTATTTTGTTTTACCTTCTCGCATCTAATTAATATCTTTTTTCCTCACAGTATCTTATTATGTCTTTTCTTTCACCTTTTCTTCTCCTATCTGAACTATCTTGCCCCAGCTTGTCCCTGCCCGATCTTCTCGTTTCCTTTCATCTTGTCTATCTATACACCCAAAACGATAGCCTGTGTTGCACATGGCACATACAAATCCGATCCCGGTCTGATATGAGTACATTTCATTGGGTGAGGATATGTGGGTGGGGATTTCTCACCCACCGGAATCATCTCTTTCAATACACAGGCAAATTGGAAGGAGTATAAAAAGCCACATGAATGGGGGTCCCAATTAATCAACATTAATCAACCAGTATAGTCAGTGGAATGTTTCAGGGGTTTCTCGGGGTCGGAACACTACACTACTCATTTAAGTCAAGCTGTTCACTGACAGGAGCTCGTTTTTTAATTGTGGTACCTGTGACCTTGCTAGAGCAGTGGCGCAGGGAGCTGGATACATGGGTTCCTCGGCCCTTTTGTTGCTGATGTTTTCGGAGTTTCCAGTTGGGGATGTTTCGGGCACCTGAGGCTCACAACACAGGCCTCGCTGTTCATGTAATGCATGGTGCTCAACATGAGAGAAAAGCTGCACTACGAGGAGTGGTGTTGGCCTTGGTGAGAGATGCAGAAACGGAGCCAGGAAACTTTCTGTTGAGATCGCTCGGGAAGCAGATAATGATATGATATGATATGCATGCTTATGTTTCTTTGGAGAATGCTGCACGTTGTAATGCTGTGACCCCCTTGGCATTTGCTCCATATTCTCTGCAGCTTCTGTCATGGATAACACCGCCCCAGGCAGCGCAAGGTGGAGTTTTGCTGATCTCATATGTGCCAAACTTGGAACCAAGCGAGCTCTTATATTCACTGTCCTTTCGAATACGTGTTCTGTTCACATCTTTGAGGATTTGGTGCGAACTTGTATCCATCAAATTTGTGCAGCGCTCGGATCATTTGCAAAGTATTTTCGGCGTTCTGGAATGTCAACCTGGTGCACCAGAGGCACAGCAGGTTTGGCAGAAGCAAGTGGAGTACAATCCCGAAAGCGCAAGAGGGGCACAAGGCAACGAACAAAAGAAACCACATCGAAGAACATAGGGAACAATAAGACCAAGACCCAAATATCAAAGTACTGCAGATCCAAAATAATGCACACCAACAGGTATGAGGCCATGAGGGTGAAAGCTGTAGGGTCCCCTGCCAATGTCTTTGTTTTTGTTTGGTTGAAGGCGTGGCTGTCGCGACGATGATAGCCCCAGCGAAGAAGCTGCAGGGTCTTGTGCTTATTGCTGGCGTTTTGCTTGGTAAACTTGAATCAAAAGGGTCAGGTAAAGGTTTCAGGGAAGCTGAAAATACATCAGGGCATGAAGGATTGGCGGCCAGCCGAAAATTTGGAACGTCCAAATGCAGTGCATCGCGGAACCCGACCATTGACCGTGGGATGTTCTTGAAAGGAAGCAGCGAAGCACGTAATTGGAATCCCAAATCCACAGACGTGTAGTCAGTCGACACTAGCAATGTCATGATCCAAGTCGCAGTCATTTCGTCTTGCCGTCTTCCCCTTCTCAAGGCTGGTCCAAAAAACCTGACCTGTTGTTGCAACCCACCACGGCTGTTGGCACTTGTGGGCAGTCCGAAATGCTTGCCACCTGCCTAGTCAACACGTCCTACATGCGGGGAACCACACCGGAAACATTGATGTGAGACCCGGACATTGTCCCTCAAACAAGGGAAAGGGATCCCAAACTTTAAACCAAATTTCCATAGCAAAAGTATTTTCTGTATATATATATATATATATACGTTTTATCCAGGTGAAGCAACTCACCATTGCTTGCCAGATCAACCACCAGATGTTTTGAAGTAAGGCCAGAGCCAGCCGAACAGCCTGATGAACAAAAGCCTAAGCCTGAATTCTGACAAAGCACGATGTTGTTTACATCAATCAAGGTTTCACATTGAAGTGGGTGAGGGATTCGGCCTGCATCTTTTATTCATGCAGGCCGTGGGATGTGCTGATTGTAGATGAAGGGCATCAAATCAAGAACCCCTCGTGTCAATCTGGACGCTCATTGCGCCGCATCAAAGCGCGCTCTCGGATACTCTTGACTGGGCTGCGGGCTCAAGTGGCATCAGACAAATTCCGTTTACATTTTGAAAGCTTGCTCGGGGCTGCATGGGTGACATGCAAGGACGCCACTTCAAAACAAGCTCAGTGATCTATGGGCATTGATGGATTTCGTTTTGATCCCAGCTTGGCAGGAACGATCTCAATCAATTTCACATGTTCGAGGAAAGAAAGCATCCCCGCATATCCCCGCATTCTCATAAGCCAACACCTATCAACACCTAAACCAGGCCCAACCTGGTCTCCTTGGCAATCATCCTACTTTCGAGAGGCTGGATTGCTGAAACGCTTCAAACGATAGCGCTTCCTCCTTGATGAATATGGTCAGGAATTTCTCGGAGCAGATCGCCAAGGGCAGGCATCTCAGTTTTCTCCACATCATCCACATGATCATCATCCACATGATCATCATCCACATGATCATCATCCACATGATCATCATCCACATGATCATCCTCCTCCTCATCATCATCCTCATCACAATCATCATCATCATCCTCATCACAATCATCATCATCATCATCATCATCATCATCATCATCATCTCATCGTCATCGTCATCGCTTCATCATCATCATCATCATCATCATCATCATCATCATCATCATCATCATCATCATCATCATCATCCATGTTCATTGTTTCGGAGCACGGTCTCTCGCATGTACGTGACTGTACAGTGAGGAAGCAAGTCCCCAGGTTCAAAGAGAAATGCGACCCGCTTTGCAGTTGAGCTCAAAGATCACTTGGCACGAGCCTTGGAAGTACGCGGCATTAACACTAAGCTTTCTAGTCTCACGGGTCTTGAATCCATTGGTTTAGATGGATTTACACAATATGTAAACTATGTATTTAGTTTCCCAGACCTGCATTTTTGTTTAGATTGTTGAATCCCATTTGCAGAGTGTTGTCTACAAAGGCCCGCGAGCTGAAAAGACTCACAGCTCCACATTTCCTGCGGCGCTTGAAGTGTGAAGTCGTAGCCTGGAGCAATGGAGACCACGAGTAGAAACAGCCTCCGGTCTTGTTGAGATCCCAGAACTGAGGCAAGCTCCAATGCTTCAACAGAGTCAGCAACTCCCAGCGAACTGCCACCCAAGACCGATGTGATCCTGTCCGGATCCCAAGGTTTTCGAATGATGTTTAGACCATGGATTCATGCATTTTAAGTCTTTAAAGGGAGATACAGAGCAGACTGCATGGTGGAGTGAGATGCTGCAGGTGGCTGAATCTAACTCCCGCTCAGTTGGAATTGTACAATTTGTTTCTCACAAGCGAGCTCGTGTGAGATCCTCAGACTTGAAACCAAGGAGGTGCTGATATATGTTGTCTATGAAGTCTATTTTGCCAATGTTCGGTATGCAGCTTGTTGATTTTGAAACATGAAAAATCATGAAATGTCTTACCTCTTGCTGTGCTCTGATTGAATACTCTCAGGTGCAAAGCTCGGGGGGGTACCAAATGTGGCATGGAGGCAGGCGCCACAAATGCAAGACTTGAGACATGGCGGAGACTTCCCACAAGAGTACAGTCTACATTCAGTACCTTCACGTATGATCGTATGCTTGTTGTGTCAATGAGGCCCTCTTTGCAATTGCCATGCTCAAGAAATTGCCCCTTGGAGCAACCACCTTTTTTAAAAAAATGGAACATGCTACCTCTATCCGAGTCCTACTCGTAATCTACAGTACTCGCATGCGGATGCCAAGTGTTCGGGATAAGGTGTGGTAATCCGCTTCTGTGCTTGTGCAGGGCCAAGTTTTCCTTCTCAGTTTTCGTTTGGACTCGCTTGCTTTTGCTCCAACTGAGGCCGCAGGAAGAGTACAACCAATGGCGAGCCAGAAACATAGAAAGGCAGAATCGATTGAGAATCTCTCGCTCAAAGGCATTGAAGTCAGATGGCAGAAGCCAGCATAATGCACGGGACACTTAAAGTGATGTTTGTTGCTAGATTATGCAAAAAAGGGATACCAAATTTGATACAATTTGATTCATGAATTTCCAGATGGGTCCCGGGGTTGCCTTCCCCGGCCTGGATGGGGCATGACCTCACCGAGGCCCAAATCCTGGCAGGTCGAAGTCCGGTCCCGGAAGCTGCACCGGAACAACGAGAAGTGACCGACACACAGGAGGCACTGTAAGGGATGGGGATGGGTTAAAAGGTAAGGCCTTTTTAGCCAAAGGCCCCAAAATGTCCATGGATTGATATCAGAGGTTCAGAGAATATGGATCATGTACTGGAATATGGTGTGATGTAAAGATGCTGAATTCTCATGATCTATGTCATGAAGTGTCATGAAGAAGGGAAACCCAACGAAGAGTATAGCTGCAGGCACCTGAGTGTCACGAGCTTTTGCCCCGCCTTCGGGCTCTTTTGCCTGAACCTCAAGTTTGGAGACTGACAGGTGTCCCAGATGGACTCGACTGTATTTTAGTGCTTGCGGATTTTGGCGTCGAGGCCGAATTCTGCGCAGGGAGCTGCGCTCTTGTCTACCAAACTCAGGGTCCTCTCCGTTTTGCTGCCCCAACTCCAGAAAAGAGGTACCTGGTCCTTACATGGTACCATGATGTACAATGTCTTCAATGCCTGCCCTGCATGCCATCTCCGTCGCAAATTGGCAGTTCCAAACCTTCACAGGTCATCGCTGCCTGATTTTCTCCCAAAGCGTGAGGATGCTCGATCTTATCCAGGCGATGACTGGATGACCATCTTGCTTTGCAAACATCTTCTATTGCAAGTGCCGTGTATACATTCACATCATTCTTCGTCGACTACCATCGTGTGTTGAGAAGCTTCTCACCGGCCAGGGCTGTGTGCTCAGAGTGTTGGGGCTGAAGTTCTTGCGCATTGATGGCAGCATTGACGCAAAGGCGTGCTGCTGAAGTTAGGAATTTTCCAAAGTCACACTGATTTGCATCAAGACGCCGACGATCGGTTGGTTTGTGATAAATAACAATCCATTCATATCTTGTTTAGCCAAACTGCGCAACTACACAAAAACAAGAAAACGTGAAAACACGCAGCATACTTGTGGTTGCTGCTCCGTTGTTACTCCGTGACCTTGTAATAAGCATCAGCTTGCTCGCTTACAATGTCGCTCCTCTGCCGCCACAGGATCGAGACTTGAAATTGCAGAAGTTTCAGCAAGAAGATTCCAGATATTTCGCTTTGTGTTGGGGGCTTGTGAAGCCGCTAGCATTGCAACTGCCCTTTCGCTGAACTTGGCCTATATGGATTTGTCAGCTTCACCCAGGTTTAAGCATGCAGGTTGGTGGCACTGGACTCACCGTCACCGGCGCCAACCGAGTGATATTGGTGGACCCAGCTTGGAATCCATCAGCAGATGCTCAAGCAATTGATAGAGTTCATCGCATAGGACAGAAGCAGGAGGCTGGATGGCCCATGGGCCCATGATTGATCCCTCTATGTGTTGTGAGTTGAGACAATAGTTGACAGTAGGAGTGACGGCCATCGGGTGCCTGGGACCTTCCATTGTGGACCAGGTGGTTGTGTACCGCCTCATTGGCTCTGGTGCAATTGAAGACAAGATGTTCCGGCTCCAAATCTTCAAAGGTGGCCTTTCAAAAACCTTTATGGAGCATGAGCAACAAGTACGTTTTTTTACCCACAAGCAGTTGGGATCCTCAGACCAATGAGTTCAAGGGCATGTTTTTTTTTAACCAAACTGGACCAGTTGGATTGCTTGCTTCACTTGCAGAGCGTTCGACCTTGCCATGTAAAAAGTTCACCGGCTTGAGGTTGAAGTCACTGTTCGAGCAGCCCAACCAGTACTCCCGGCGTATGTTTGGAAATACAGCCGCGAAAGCCGATTAGATGTTGGCACTAAGATTGGGTCATTCGAAGGACTGATGAAGATGTATTACTTATTGCTGCTTTACTTGCAGGGAGAAGCGACTTACATGTAATTTGATTGCGAGTTCTCACGAACCTTAGTCTTGGAGATTGCTGTCTTTTTGCCGACAAGCTTTTGCCGAAAGAGGGAAAGAGGGAGAGAGAGATGGACCCACGAAAAAGAAGAAAGCTTGGAATGAAATCAGCACTTTCTACTTCAAGTGCCACTCCAGTACTGTAATTAAATGGTGCAACCAACGCCGAAGTTCAAAAATGTCTATGTTTTTTCATGATGCTACTTGTATTGTGCTACAACAGCCCACCGTTTCTATATGTTTTTATTTTAATGGATGACTTAATATTGCGTGCCTTACTGAAACACTAGCAGATACTATATGCTTGTTTGGCATCATACAGTCTCTATCTTGTCAGCTGTTGGATGCCAATTTTGGGACGTTACTCTTTCACTCTTTAACCCTTTGCTCCAAAACAGCGTGCACCAGAATTTGATTTCACGGATGGAAACTCTCGATTCATGCAATCTTCATATCCAGAACCTGTTTTTTTTTTAAGTTTTTTCCTCCAAAACTCCACAGAACTTGTTGTTCAACGCTTCCATCTCTCAGCCTCTCACAAAACAAAGACACGAATTTTGCTCCATGGGGTTGGAAGGTTGGTTTTTGTGCATGCATGACAGGTCAACATCTACACAGTCGCTCATGGCTGAACAGATTGGAACAGAAGCTTTGGAACACGAAGACTTGCTACGAGTCCATGGCTAAGATGGAAACGCGCCAGGGAAGACAATTTATGAATTCTCCAGCTTGAGGTGGTTGCTGCAGACGTTGGAAGCACTGATGATCCTCAAGCCTTGGCATTTTGGCAGAGCTCTGATGTTTTGGGATTCTCCGATTATCAGAGACTCTTTATGTTCCTTGAGCACGCAGATGCTGCTGAGAAGGAGGCTGAAGTGTTTCTTTCAACATGTGCAAGGGCTGTATCATCACGTATTATCAGAGTGGCAAGAATGACAAATTATATCAAATTGCATCAATCATGTCAGAAGGACCTTGTGAATCCTTTTCATACTTATGGACTCATAGACCCGTATTACCGTATAGATGCTTCGCGGAGGCCGTGGATCAGGCCAAGGAGCTGGCAGCCAGGTGGACCATAGTCATGGTGATGTCATGGTTTGCGCTGACGAAGTTTCAGTCAAAATATGCCCCGCTGTTGGGGTCAACTCACACTGAAACAATGGTGAGCTCCAGAATAGTTTTGTTTTGTTCCCATAAAATTCTGCAACTTCTATCACATCAAAGAATGAAGGTCGACTTTCAACGTTGTGCTTACTTGCCCGCAAGCACCGAGCCTTCTAGCTCCAACTAGATTTGCGAAGTCGTGCAGACTTTTCCTGGCATCCTGTTAGCAAATTCTTCAAAGACATCAGCCATGATTTCTTACTTGTCCTCATTTTCCCTTGGAGGTTAAAAAACGAGGAGTATGTGAAGGACCAGGTAATCCAGGGAAAGTGGCGCGGAGACCGGTTTGCTGCGAAGGAGAACGTGCCTGGACCCCAGTACCCGTACCCTAATAAAACATTATAAAACTGATTTCGTAAACAGCTCCTCGTGTGTTGCCTTGGATGGTACTTTGAGGTCTCCACAAACCGAGTCGTGCCCGCTCAATGATGGTTGACTGGTTGACCTGGAAGGGCTTGAACAGCCGCGGAAAGCGGAGATCATTTGGAGTGGCGCTCACTCCAAACACATGAATGCATGTTTGTGCCAGATATAGTCCCAAAGGTTTTTTGACTGGTTGAGCCAATTTTTTCGTTGTCTTCAGGAAAAATCCAATTTGTTCATGCCATGCCATGAATATCTTTGAATAGTTGGTACTTCTGGCCAATTCGAAATGTACAGTATCGCTTTATATTGCAAAGGATTGATATTAAGCCTGTGCCTTGCAATATACATTGAGTCAATGCCCCAATGGGGGGTGGTGGGTATTGATTCTTCAAAATCTTTCCTCAAAAAACATAATGCTTAAAAATAAATATTAATTATGAATAAAATAAATAATTTTATTCTATACATATATATATTATTTACCATTACTAATTACCACTATTGCCGCTAAAATTATTATAATAAGAAATTTATCCTTAATTTCATTTATTTTTTTTGAAAAAAAAAATATATATTTTATAAAAATGATATTAATATGAAAAAAATATTTAAAAATTTGAAAATAGAAATTATGTAAAAATAAATATTGTATAAAAATAAATAGAAGGGTTACCGCCCATGCCGCCGACCCTAGATTCCAACGGAATCTAAAGCAAAAGGGATTTGGACACTTTGGGCACCTTCGAACCCGCTACAAGCAAAGGATGGGTGAGGCTGGAAGCTTTGGCCTTTTGGACCTTATCCGCAAACGGCGCGTAGCCGGCCCGGCGTGGGCACGCATCCGAAACAGCAGAACCTCAGCAGGATTCAGGCCCAATGGGTGGCCATTTGGTCTGCAGAGCCGGTGTCATTTGGGCACCTTCGAACCCGCTAAAAACAAAGGAGATTTGGGCACTTTGGGTACCTTAAAAACCCGTTAAAAGCAAAGGATGGGTGGGGCTAGAAACTTTGGCCTTGGCCCTAATAATCTGCAAACGACACATAACGGCCCGGGCACGCAGCCAAACCATCGAGTGAAGCATTTGGCCTTGGTTGGACTTATAATGGGCCTTGGTTGGATTGAGGTACTGATGAGGTACTGAAACCTTCGAGTGAAGCATTTGGCTTTGGTTGGATGGACTTAATGGGCCTTGGTTGGCTTGAGGTACTGATGAGGTGCTGATTCGGCTGCAGAAACACTGGGCTACTCACTGCCACTCTCTTTAGCTTTGGCTTTGTCCTTCCCGCTCGCCTCCCCCTCGAGCTTGGGCGAAGGGTCGGCGGATAAGGTTATAATTATTAAATGGTGTGAATAATTTTTAGAATTTTTTATTTTTTTGAAATGGTTTATTTTATTTTGAAGATAATTTTTTTCTTGTTTAATAAAATATTTTAGAGATTTTTATTATTTATTTTTGGTTAATTGTTTGAGAATTTTGTTGTATATTGGTGAGATTTTTCTTGAAATTATTCTAAGCATAAAATTTTATTTAATAATCCGACAAATTCGTTCGGCACCTAGGCTTTCGAGAAATGGCAGCAAACACGTCTCGGGTTCAATTGCCGTTTTAATTACCTGTCCAACGATGAGGCTGATAATAAAGATAATGAAGATTAAAATGAGAATAATGATAAATTTGAGGATGATAAAATATAAGGATAATAAAAAATAAAAATCTAAAGGATAAAAATAAAATAAGATTAGGATTATATAACACAATGAGGAAAAGGGACGAATTTAGCAAAAGAAAAAATGATAAAGGATGAGGATGATAAAGGATAAGGATGATGGAGGATGAGGATTATAAAGGATAAAGATAAAAAATGAATATAAAAAAAAGAAAATGATAAAAATATATAGATTAATAAATGAAATTAGAAATATAGAATTATAGGATATCATAAATAGAAATATTAACGGATTAAATATATTAGTAT
>DF241651.1:27886-74648 GCA_000507305.1 Breviolum minutum Mf 1.05b.01 | reverse complement strand
TATCATTTAATATCAACTAGACTATAATCAAATATCATATTATAAATCAGCACCAAATCACTGGCCGCCATCTTGGAGAGCTCTCTCAATTCCTTTCCCATGAAGCTACAAGCACTTGCCATCTTTTGCAAAGGCCACAAGACCCAATCAGGAAAGCGTTGGCTCAAAATTTCGATCCAAGTTTGCCAATCTGCTTCGCTTCCACCCATTCCATGCACCATGATGCACAAAGAAATGTTTCCATTTCCTTCGCTACCACCGCTCTCATAGCTTGATGCAAGTTTCATATTCGAACCACAAATGGTGGTGGGTGCCGGACCACTTTGCGTGGGTGTCACCGTTCGCGAGAAGCTTTGTGGCTCTTCCATGCGCGAAACCCCCGGAAGCAAGGCCAGGGTTAAGTGTGATGAGCCACTGACATGTGAATTAAGCTGGTAAACCTTGGGTTTCATTCAATGAAAACATGGGCTGTTTGCTGTTGGCTAGGTATCATCCTGTAGTGACCTGGGCTTTTGTATGCTGTTGTGAAGTTTTTAGGAATGTCACGGATACGGAAACCGGTGTGTCTCCGAGTTTTTTTAACCTAGGCTTGAAGATACTGAAAAGCCTTTGTAAAGGTTGTTTTCCAAGGGGCCTGGCCAGGTTGGCTTCTTTGTTTTGAATACAAGTGGAAATTTCTTCATTCTTCGACGACTTCAAACGCGAAGGATGTCTAAATTGCACATCATTTTTGTGGTGCTGCTTTGTCTCTGCCTCATGCTGAGCCTGACATAAAAACAGGTGAAAGTTCAGGGCCACAAATCGATACAAGCCATCTGAAGGATTCTTAGGATTTGTGGATTCCACAAGTGGATGCCTGTGAAAGGAATTTGAAGTTTTTGTTTTCTTCTTTCAGATTGTTGTCCAATCTCTTCTTTTGAACAAACATGCATGTGGAATTCCAAAACACACTCTCCTCCTATTCCTACTTTGGGGCTTGCCAACAGGTTGTTGCAGCCATCAACATCATCTCGACATTGGACGCGTCTTTTTGTTGACATTTGCCGCACCAAACGATGCGAAGCAACGTCAAACATGCACAAATTGGTTGCGCACTGAGTCACCTGTACATCAGACAATTTGCGTCGGATGGTGGGTGAAAGGAGGGTCAATCCCAGCCTTCCTTTTGGTTCTAAACTTCCCAAACATTCGCTAAGTCCTATGGTTCCTGGAGATGGTGATAAACTAATATATCGACATCAAAGGGACAGCGGATAACAATCATAATGATCACATCCAGTACGGTATATAGGTGCAAAGACATGAGCAAATAAGAACCATATGACATCTGCTGGCGTGGAAAATGAGTGAGAACTATAGCTATACATCAAACGTGCCATGTCCATCCATGTCCAAAGTCACTACAATCAACCTCTGAGCAACCTGAACAACTTCCTTTATTTCATAATACTCTTCTCTTCTCTGCTTTTCATCTCTCCATGTCGGAAGCTTTGACTTCCAAACTTCCTTTGATACCAAGCTTCCAGAAATTCAATCCAAACATGACTCCCATGAACATCTCCAGATTTTTTGAGGGGAGGATGTATCCCTTCCCTTGGGACCAGGAAGCACCTCATCGCATGTAACCTCGAGCTTGTCCAGGTCCACCGAAATACATGGGCTGTGTCATGGGCCTGCAAACTTCATCTCTTGGGGGGGAGCCATAGAGAGAACTGAGGATGTAAATATTTCGTGGTACATATCCATATATATCTTTCATCTGAATATATTCATTTGGGCGAGACTTCTCGGAATCTTTGAGGTACCAAAAAACGCGGTCACTGCTGGATACTTTGTGCACATGATATATGTTTGCACTAATTCTTCACCAACGTTTCACCAACCGGACTTGTGTTCACTCCATTGGATTGAGGCAGCGACGGTCTTCCCATTTGCTGCTGGGACATCATTCCTAGGCTCGCAAAAAAAAAACAATTGACTGCCCTTGGGGAAGAACACATCTGATTTTGTGCATCTGCATATCTTTAAATATCCTTAATGATATCTTTCAATCCGATCCAAGTCAGGTGTTTTGTGGTCAAAACAATGTTTGGAAACCTGATTAAAAAAATTCATCAAAATCAAAACCTGTGGGTTTTTTTGGGGGGATTCTTTTGGTGCAAGGCATGGAACATCTAAAGGATTGTCTCTCGTGACCTCCACCCTTGAAACAACATATTCTGAACATACTGCTAATGGAAAAAATCCTACACCAGTTGAGGTTGGTAGTTTTTTTTATCCAATCTCCCAGGTCGTTATCGGATTTTGGTTCACCATCACCAGTTATCATCTTGCAAAATCAAGATTCCCATACTTGGCGGCTGCTGCCACATCTGCACTTGGGGATGCAAAGCGCTTGGCATCCTAAGCTGCGTTCGTTGGGGGTGTTCCCATCCCATGGTTTGGAGACATCTGGGCTGTGGCCCGGACGGCATGTTGGCTGGCTGTGGAAACCTCCGATCGGAGAAAAAGCACAAGAGGCAACAAAGTTCAGCTTGAAGGACAGCTGCTGCTGCGAAGATATGGAGCTGTACTGTACATACGACGTATCGTCATTTTTTCGCCATATCACTAGGACTTGACTTTGCAATGCTTCATATGGTCACTACAAGGAGGTGAACCAAAAAAACATCTCCGCAAACGGTGCCTGCGCAAAGGCTGCCGGTCCTGAGTCGGGGGCGTTTTCGGTGTGAAAACGCTAGCCTTGGATTTTTTTATGCGGATGGATCCCCAAAAAACTTGGTGAATACTACGAATGGATGGGCATCACGCATCTAATATATAGTTACATGCGGTATTCCACATAACATGCAGGATCATGCAGAAACCCTACCATTTTTTCTTGTCTATAACTAGTTGTTTCGAGATATTTTTACGATTATCCAAAAAAATCCATGCTGTAAAATCCTTCAGTTTCTAAATTCAAAAATTGATCATTCAAACAAATTTGGCGGCAGTTCCCGGATGTATATACAGGTCCCTCCATTCTTACGGGTTGCACCTCATCACTTTCGGCCGTGTAGACTTCCTTTGGAAGGATTAGGGCTTGGGACGGGTAAACCAATTGGATGGACTATGACTAGACAATGTCCAAGGTACATCAAGGGATCTGAGATTGACTTAATTACACTATACCTGCCTGGAAGTAAGAACCAAAGTTGCACTGGAATCCAAGCAAATACAAGTACTTGCCCTGTGGGGTACTATGTACTTCTTTTCAAGTGACATTACAAGCACTAGTGCGGCCTTCGAAGCAAACATTATGCCATCTACAGTCATGAGCTTATTTCGCCCTGCATCTCGGCAGGAAAAACGGCGGAAAAAATGTTCGTTACTTGATTTTGCTTGTTGCTGTTGCAGACCTTTTCCACATGTCTTGTGTGACTCCAAACATCACAAGAAATGAACTAGCTAAAGGCTTTGATAAACGTGCTTTGTCTTTGAGAAGGAGCTTTCGATCGAGCAACGTTAGTTCACTTGTTAGCATGAAAATCAGAAAAGCACAAGTGCTTATTTTTTCAAAAAAACGCCGGTGTCTAGACAATTTAAAAATGCTTGAAAGCAGCCTTCATTTCGAAACATATATATATATATATCACACACACATATAATCACATATATGTATACATACAGGATGTAAGTTGTATTGAATATGTCGTCTATCTGTCTATAGATTCATATAGATCACCATAAGCACTGTACATAAATTCCCGAGGTATGTCACCACACACCTCTGATTCTGATGGACTCGTCTCTCAGATCTTGGGTGCTTTATCATTCAGTACTGGGCGGCTGGAAAACCTCTTCTAAGTGGATGCAAATCTTCATTTTTCTCAGTCTTTTTGTGATTTTGTAGACTTTTACTTTGAGAAAAAACACATCTCCCTTGTAACTGAAGGGGGCCCCATCTACTAGTATTACCACATTTGCAACATGTTTTTTTTCAGAAAAAAAACCCGGAGTTTGCCCCAACGGCCTTGCTCCGGGCACTTCTGCCTGCCTGAACAACACAACCAACTAAATGGAAAAAAAATAGAAGACACCCTACACTACCTCTGGAACAAATAAAAACCTATGAAGAATGATATCTGGTTGGTGGTTTCAACCCATCTGAAAAATATGAGTCAAAATGGGAATCTTCCCCAAATAGGGATGAAAATAAAAAAATTGAAACCACCACCTAGATATATTCTCCATCATGGTGCAAAAATCTCTTCCATCAACGTCGTATCTCGGAGTTTCACCACATGGAAATCACCATCTTTTTTGCAGCCCAGGACGCAGCCCCAGAACATAAGAGGCACAGCAATGCCAGCAGACCTCGGGTCAACGTTGAGTCATTACCTGAGGTCTTGTTACTGCCACCAAACGGGATTTTTTCATCGACCTGTTGGTATAATATGGTTACTAAGGAGTAAACCCCAAACCATATTATTTTAGCCGCAAAAATGGAGGCATTCCGAATCATCAATCTGTCATGAATCAGTAATTTTGAGGTGAAGTTCTTGATAAGTTGACCGAAGAAGGAGCGCATGAAGCTTTTGGTGAACAACATCAAACCCCTGTTGTGTGTTGATTGACAGTAGGTAGAAATCGAACAAGAACAGGACCTTTATACATATACATAGCTCGCTTTACTGCATCATGCCAGCCTGTCTTACGCTTAGTGCCGCCGGGGTCTGAAGAGACCCCCTGCTCAGCTTGGATTGATGGATCCGTCCGCTGTGAGTGAGTGAGTGAGCTCGCTTTACATAGAAAGTTTCTCAACCATACTTGCTTTGACAATATACTGGTATATATAAATATATATACATACATGTTGCATGTATGTATATGTACGTATATAACATGTACACAGTGTATGGCTCATGTACCCAGGTAGTATACATTTGTATGTTATGTATAGATATAACCTGTTGTAGCTAAAAACATAATCTACCACCAAGTATGATCGATCCTAAAGTCCAATGTGGCACAATCAAATATTGGGAGTATTCCTCACATTTCTATCATGTACTCAAAAATCCAAGTTCAGTCAAAGTATACTCAGCCACCTTCTGTGGAATCTCTCATTTCCCGAAAATCCTGGATGAAGAATTCTTTGGTCAGATTTTCTTCCTGCAAAACAAGGGATCTCAACTTTCGCTCCAGGACATCCAATGCATCCCTGGATCCACGGGTTTTTTCAGGTATTTTTTTGCTGCTGAAGTGGCAGCCGGAAAGAACATATTCATTCATAAATGCCAAGTGGGTGAACAGGTATTTCTTACACAACTAAATAAATCTTCTTGGGTGAACAGGTATTGTCTGTCCATGTTGGCCTGAATCAATATAGTAAATTGCCAAATTTCCTACACAACTGGGTACCATTTCAAACATATAGACATAATAGATGTACAAATTGTGACCTCAACATATTTTCAACATGTCAAATGTATGACAAAAACCGGTCATCAATTGTTCCAACTGTTCCACCCTCGCCACAAAGATAAGGCACCAATGAAGACGGAGAGGAGTAAAAGCCCAATACCCAAAAAACCCTCGGCAAAATTTGGCCGACGTAATCCATGAATCCAACGACAAAAATTCGGAGAGGAATCCAGCCAGCGATTGGGTGCTTTTTTCTTTGGATTTCATCTCAGAAATAAACAAGTGCCAAGAAGATCTTAAGGAACAACAAAAACAATTTGTTGCTTAAGGTCATATTTCATTTAGAGTTTTTTTCGAGGCATAAAACCACCAACTTCAAAATCGCGAAACAAACGCAGGGACCCCAGTGTTTGGACATGTTTCTGATATATCACTTTTCGTGAGAGAATATCTTTCACAAAGGATTCATGGGATAGTAACCTACCAGGCCCTAACCACCAACTACTAGATCATGGATTGCCATATAATTTTGGAATTCAATACTAGTTGGTGGTTTCAACCCATTGGGAATCTTCCAAAGGTAGGGATGAAAATAAAAAATAAAAATAAAATCACCACCCAGAATATGATTAGTGTAATTGCATTTTAACAAAAAATCGGTCTTGCAGCCACTAATCCAAAGCCTTCGAAAAAAACTCTTTTTCAACAACTGGACGATAAGCATCAATACGTCTCTTCAGGTTGAACCCTCAAGAATAGAATGGAATCAACATTATATCTTGGGTCCCCCTTCCCAGAAATAGTCACCAGCACCATATATTCTTAGGCTTGGGGATCCCTATGAACCTTTATTGGCCACTGGAAGCCATATCCTTCATTGAGTTGGACAAACAGTTGGGAAAGAACAGTCTTGGATGCTGCAGAAAGTGCCTGTCCGCTTCATCTGATTTCTTTTTCAGTGTTACAATGTCTTGCAAATTCAAATTAAATGAATCTAAGATTTCCCTGCATCAATGCCTACTTGAGTCATGAATGCCTCCACTCTTCTCCATCTGACTTCCCCTCAACATCCGTTCGGGTGGATTTTGCAGTCAAAATTGCAATATCACAGGAAACTTCCAGAATGATCTTCAAAATTACACTTTAAACACCTCAGCTTGACACTTTCAACCCGCTTGCACATCCAAAAAAAAACATCCTCGTTTTTCTTTCAGTGCCCGGCTGTTTTTCTAAAAATCCACACATCCATTCGTTTCAACGACGACTTCAACGATAACACCCGTCCACAAACCCCATCGAGGTGCCCAGAAATGGCCATTGAAATCAAAAGACATCCTGAGAGGCGGGTAAATGGCAACTCTACCGCGACATGTGAAATGCCCACCCTGCTCTACCGCCTGTTTCGGAAAGGATAGGAACGGATGGGGTTTAACCCAACATTTTGTCGCCATCTATTTTTCCCCGCGATTAAGTGCAGCCCCCCCTTAAATATCAATAAAAACACGTGGAATAAAAACAACATCATTTAGAAGAGATATTAAGCACCTCTTTGGGTGATGTTTAAATCCACCCTTTTAAGGGACACACAGGAATTACACAGAACAAAACATGTTTGTTTCACTGAGATTGCAAGCGCAATCTCCCCAAGGCAGTTTAGGTTCATAGGCTCTTCAGATTTTTTTTTACGGGGGTAACAAGCAGTTTCTCTGATAGTTCTGAATCTTGATTTCTTTGCTCATCACATGCAAGACCTTGTATCATTTAATTCTGCTGTGCATTCTCCATTGTTCTTGAAGATATGGTTTCCGTTATTTCACATCACAAACGAAACCTAAACTTAGTCATGATCGACTTTTTTCTTGAATATTCAAACCCTTTTACCACCTCTTAGTTCAAAAACTCAATCTTTCTTCGGGATAAAAACTCAATCTTTCTTCGGGATCTATATTGTACAGAAATCTTATATTCATACTACATCCATGTATTTTCATGTCAATTCAATCATGTCATTTTCTCATCTTCAACAAAAAAACCAACCGTTCTTCTCGGATCCATGGGCGACTGTGTCCCCACACGGACTTGGCGGATTTGACATGGAGAAAAGCAGGACCTCTCCGTTCTTGTTTGCCGTTGAGCTCCAAGGGTTTCGGTTATGACGTGATCCGGGCATTTGGAGATACATTCTGAAGTTGTAGATATGGGTGTTTCCAAAAATAATGGTACCCCCAAATCATCCATTTTAATAGGGTTATAAACCATCCATTTTGGGGTACCTCTATTTTTGGAAACCCCCATATCTTTAAAATATGCCAGTCCTATAGAATTTCAACGTTCATATTTGATATTATTTGATTGAGCTGTGATTCTGCTTGGTAATGGGATCGACTTTCCTGAATAGTTATGAATGCACAAACAGCGTAAAAATTGATGCTCAACATTTGAGGTGGATATGAAGGGCAAATGATGTCACACATGCACCTTCACCTTATTTCCCTTCCTCAACCACCATAGTGTTGTCGGCTAGCAGACTCCCCATAAAAAGGAACTTCACCCAATCATGCCACAAAAATGTGGTTTTTAGAAGCAAGAACAACTTTCGACACCTATCAGAATCAGAATTTCATCTTCACCAGGATTCCACTCCAGTAAACTAACCCCTTGCAATGGAGAAATTCACCGGATTTCCAATAAGATACATCTTCAAAACGCTGGAAATTTTCCCATTGCTACGTTAGTTTACCGGGGAGTATTGACTTTTTCCAACCCAAAAAACATCAAAAAACCCCTGGAAGTCAAGGCCTGTCTGCTCCCTTGGGGCTGCGTGATCCTGAACCCCAGGGTTTTTGGAACGACAGGGAAGGACCATATAATATTCACAGATTGAAGTAGAATCGAATTAGAACATTGTATCTGGGAATTTTATGGGAGTTTTATATGGAATATAATCATTCCATACACAGTATATCAATCAGGGAATTGTATGGAATTTTGTGAATATTTTTTCCATTTCATCCCATGCCTTTCTATGGATTTCTTCTTTCGTTTTTTTTTTCATTTTTCCGGCAGATGTTTTTTGCATTTGCATCCGTGGCGCTGTTATCGTTCCTCCCCTACAGTTGATGCTGACCCAGGATATACCCAACGAACACTGGAAATCACCCGTAAACAACTTGTTTCAACCCGTGAACTGCCTCAATACCACTATCAGGGAATGAAGCGAGATGGCAGCCGCCAAAAGTTTTCGGGCACCCTAAATGTATGGTTCCCTTTACATATGGGTGTTTCCGAAAATAATGGTACCCCCAAATCATCTATTAAAAATAGGGTTTTCCATTATAAACCATCCATTTTGGGGTACCACCATTTTAGGAAACCCCCATATCAAGAAATTGCTTTAAGGAAACTCTTTCCAATAAGTGGATGGAAGGAGAGTTCTGGTTTGGTGTCTGGGTTTGGTGTTTTTCACCTCAACACCAAAAGTACCTTGGTAGATAACTTTGATGAACAATCAATCCCTAGATATTCTGAGGACTCCTTTTTTAAACACTTTGGTGTTGAAGAATTCTTTAAAAACAACTGGAGAGAACGCCTTAGTAACTGATTCCGTGAGTGAACTCGGCATATCGCGAGTTGTGACCATTCCCTTTATCATGATACATGAGAATTGTATACATAAGATTGTTGTAGGATCGTAAACTAACAACCTTAGCTACCAACGAAACATTGAAACAAAGATATCTAAAAAAATCCGCTGCTGTGTTATCTTAAAAGATCAGCTAAATTGTCGAGGACGGCCCACCGGCGATTTTCCACGGCGACGAATATCGGTCCTGTTGTTCATGCCCAATTCCGTACTCCAAGGCTGAACCACTCCTGTTTTTTTCGGCAAAATCAAAGGACTGCGAGAATCGGTACCAAAAATGTTACCGGGAAAGTAGATGGCACAACTCCCATGTATTGGTTTATCATGACCCCTTACTAAGCCACCTTTTGGGAGTTGCGCCATCTACTTTCACCATGGTGTACCTGTTTAAACCATTGCTAGTTGGTGGTTTTTCACCAACCCATTTTGAAAAAATATGCAAAAGTCCAAATGGGTTGATTGACCTTCCCCACATAATTTTCGGGTTGAAAATAAAAACTACTGGAAATCACCACCTAGTAAACACTTGAAACGATAGGAACCCAAAACCAACCAAAATGAGTTGCAAATAATAAGATTATACATAACAAAAGACAAATATCACACTAGAAACATCTTTCAATATCTGCAGTTCAAGGTAAGGAATCAACCTTTCAACAATTCCTAGTTGGTGGTTTCAGCCCACTTGAAAAATATGAGCCAAAATGGGTTCATCTTCCCCAGGTAGGGGTTAAAATCAAAAAATATTTCAAACCACCACCTACTAGTAGATTCCTTTCTTAACCTTTAAGCCCATTGGGCCCTGAAATTCCCATTCCCGTTTTGGACCCGTTCCGAACCTCCTGGTGGAGGAGCAAAACGCAAAAATTCCGAATGGGCGGCACTGGAGTTGAGTGCCTCAGATTTTACGGGGCATCGTGGAAGGGAATGTCGAGTTGTTATTTTGCTGGTGTGGATTTTTTGATGTGATGTAAATTTAACTGTAAAACAATACCCATAGGATCCATGTATGGTATATTCACCTACATTTACCTCTAAAACTACCCAAATGTAGGTAAATAGGCCATACATTGAGCATCTGGGTATGTATATGAATATATACTGTATATATGAATACTATTGTAGAATGATATGGAATTCAAATGATCATTGGTTTTGGGTGGAAAATACGCGAAAATGCTTGCTCTTGCCTGCGGAACGAAAACCGCGCTAGTAAGATGTGGGTGTTTTTGGTTTACATCATTCGGGTAGTGGGGGGTTGGGTGGTGGCTCAGGTCAACATTCCCGTGTACTTTGCACACATGCTTGATGCTACGCAACACATGCTATGCTCTAGAAACATGCAACACCTATGAAAAAGTTGACCCCACTTTCTCATGGTTTCTTGATAAAAAGCCGACTTCGCTCTGCCAAACATGCAATTCTTTTGAAAATCAACATCGCTAGGACTACAGTGGCGGTTCCCGGGCTGGCGGGTTGTTTTTGCAAAGGTTTACACTCCATAATCTATTAACACATATAATAGACATACAGTAGTAGAAATGATAAACATAGATACTTCAATGATACATTTGTGTAGAGTACAAGGTATATGTAGGCTCAAGAGAGGAAATATTGTGTTGCGTTTAAAAAAAAAGACCGCCTTACCGCAAAAAGGGTCGGAGTCGCGTTGTAATGGTTCAGGTGCCTGGTGCCCCTGGTCATAAGATAGTCATAATGTCAGTAAACCCTACAAATCACCACATATCCAATCCAGTTGGATCAGGCTTTTTGGGGGGGGAAGGTATCAATGAGCTTTCCCACAAATCTGGGGCCAATTCCACTGGTCATGATAACGAAACAACAGCCTGGTATCATTTATAGCCAAGGACCAAGAAAATCCCCATGAGCCAACCAATATAGGTGTTTCCAAAAATAGGGGTACCCCAAAATGGATGGTGAAAATAATGGAAAAGCCTATTAAACATGGGATGATTTGGGGGGGATGGATTTTGGTGGCTATAATATGTGGAAAAAATCCAAGACATGATTTGTTGACAAATCACCACCTACGGTAGACCACCGGACTCCTTGGGCTTCCCCCAACTCCACGATATAAGTCACGCTGTGCACGACTGATCGTTAATGGCTCCTTGAAAACCAACCAAATGGTGTCCGTCCTCAGGTTTGACAAATTGAAGGCATTGAAAAAGGTGGAGAAAATGGTTACAAAAACATGCGACATTTTTTGCTTCACAAGCTGACTTATATAATCATATATGTTGGATGGATGAGTTCACATCTGCTGATTTGTTGTAGATACTGAAACAATCATAAACATTACACTCAGCCGGATGAGCAAAATGTCCGTCCTGAATATTGCAACAATGATGCTGGGACAATGTTGAGTAAAAACCAGCCCGAAAATCAGTCATCAATTCAACTTCAAACCCAAGCTGTCCAAATCGGGGAAGTCAAAAAGTCCATTTTGATTGGTTTTTGAAGATGCTGGGAGGATCTGGGAGGCATGCTATCATCGATTTTGCAAGAACTAACTAAGGCATAGTCCCACATGGCGGAACAGTTCCACTGCCATTGAAGGCAAACAGTGAACGATCTCCTTGCCAGCAAGAGATTCAACCACACAAAACTTCGCAGTTGAAAGGGAAGTTTTAAGTCTGAACAGAAATGGTGCATCAAATTATATGGAAAACCGATGAACACAGTATATATATATAGACATGCATGTATAGAAAAATTAATTGAAAACATATGAAGCATGTATACATAGAACAAATCACAAACCTGAAACACCCCCAAAAAAATAAGTTCGGATTTCTTGGAAGAATCCCAAATCCCAACTAAACAACTCTACCTCTAAACAGTAAGCTCTTCAATGACTTACCCTCCGTGTCACCGTGTAACCATTGGTTGACATTCCCTCCATTTCCAGCAACCCCTTGCTGCCCCGGGCCCCCTCCGCCTGGTAGACCTGCATAGTACGGGTTACCAATCTGAGCGGCAATCCTGTGAGTTGACAGATTTGGCATGGTGAGATGGACAGGATCATGTAGGATGCATCCCCAAAAACATCATCCAAAATATCCTCCCAAAGCACAGTAGATTCTATGAACAGTTCATATCCAACACTTTGAAGGGAATTCGGGACCATGAGCTGGCCAACCTCGTCCTAAAGTCAAGGTTAGGGAACCCCCCCCGTAACATGGTGATCATGATATTCCAATGGCCAGCTTCAAGCCACATTGAAAACAGAATAAAATCATCTACACTCTAAGACACTCTACACTGGAATTCAACATAAATACCAAACATGATGCTTTGCAAAATGTATCTCCTTTCAAATACGATGATTTTTAGGTATCTACGTCAAAATTCAGGGGGTAAAAAAAAAAAGCACCTGACCATTTCTGCAAGCATGGAGAGCCAGGAAATTATGTAAACCTCATTCCTTAACGGAGTCCACCAACAAAGCGCAACTTTGTGAGACACAGGAAGGTGACATGGCATGAACTCAAAACTTGAAACCAACTTGAGACCACTGAATTGGTCAAAACCTTTTGTTTTAGGCTAGGGAATTCCAACATACAAAAGTACATCCCCAGGCTCACACGAGACAGCGAGACACAACCCACTCACTCGGCCCATGCTGACCCCTCGGCCGTCACTTTCGGTGGGAATTGCGGCCAAAACCTGAAAAGATCTAAAAGGCCAGCGGCGGATATGCGGGCAGATTCGTTCAAACATGGGGGTACATGAAATTGAAGCTCAAAAAAAACGTGGCATGAAATTGATTTTGAGGGTATATAATTCCCTACTAAGCAAGGTTGGCAATAATCTAAATGTTTGGTGAACCAACCAGGTAACCATTTTCCATGCAATGATTTCATGCTTTGAATCGGCCTTGATATTACTTCTCCAAGTGCCAAGTTGATGGAATGTTTTCGTTTTTCCATAGTTTTTCATCGTCCCTTGATAGTTAGCCTAACTCTTCCACAACGAATCTGCTCGGACCGAGTTGGTTGGATCATCACTCAAAAAAGCGGAACATCGAATCAAATCACCGACATTTGTGACTTTTCGAGGTATAGAACATGTTCGACTAATCTAATATCCCCATCAAAATGAAAGTGCTTTTTTCAAACGTTGTTTTCCAAACAAAATCAAAAAACAGAAGGTCCAAGGATGCCTTTGATGTGTGCCATTGCCTTTAGCAATTTTTGTTCACCCACGGACCCTGTGCCCCTGAGATGTTCTGACGTGCTCAAGTACTCGTTGCCCTCCACCAGTCCAACCTGTGCAGAATTTCTGACAGTTTTAATGGCTTCATCTGTGCAAGACGCAAATCATTTGAAATGGTCCATATATATAAACGTGGGAAAAACACCAATATAACGGATACAACCTGGATATACATTATAATCGTATGTCTATGTAACATATATCTACACACATTGTTGATGGCAGTATGCGGCGGTGTAATCCTGCACCAGCTGTAGCTGATAAAACCATTGCATATACCCCCTCGAAAATGGACAAATGTCCCCTGAAAAGAGACCATTTCCATGGGAAATACACCTTCCAACCATTGATTTTCAGCGGACATGTTGGTTTTCCGGGGAGTACACAATATATGCAGAATACTGGATTATTCCCACGTGGTGCAGAGCATTTCCCTTGTGAGACGCCCTCACAACGGACAAGGACCTGGACCTATCCTATCTTAAATCATCGTGACTAAACAGGGCCCTAAAATAAAATTTGTGAACAACATCGTAGCAAAAAACATCAATCAACGAAACTTTGCGTTTGTTTGCTCCACAAAAATTCATGTTGGATTGGATTCTCTTGGCCATGAAATTTTGGATAAAACATCTCTGCTGGGCCTTGAGAAACACCGAGTTGATAAGGAGTTGACCATCCTCCGCCTCAGCTTGACAAGCAACCCGACAAAACATGACCGACTCTTTTGCGACAGAAACCGAGGTATCCACTGCATGCACCATTTGCATTTCCATGTCAAAACCTCAGGTTTTGTTTTGCAGCAAGAAATCGCCGAGAGACATATTCTTGCAACATGGTGTATTCATCAAACAGTCGTTTCTTTTCATCTGGTAGTCACTTGAATTTTTGGACGAATCTTCATGCTCATCACAATCCCAACAATCATCACCCACTAATCCAATCCTCCTAGGTTAACCCTCCGGAAAAATATCCGTCGTTGTTAAGCAGGAATTCCCACTTGAACCATCTAAGGATGATCATTTTTGTCTAGCTTTTTAATGCGGTGAAAAGTAGGTTCCAAGTCCTGAAAAACTTTTGTTCACCAAAAACGGGATGAAACAAAAGTGGAATTCAATGTCATACTTCAGGGAATTCACTAGCAATCATCCCACAATATCATGACCGAATCTCACCCAAAAAACCCCTCCCTGACACTAACAGAGAGTTTACCCCTGAAAATAGGCTTTCCCACGACCCGAAAGGAAACTTATAGTCTCGGCTTCCAATCATCCATTTAGCCAGGGGTAAAATTTGCAATTAGTTTCAGGGATGGGTCATTTTACATCATTTTACCATACACAGGGAATTCACTAGCAATCATCCCACAAACAATATCATGACCGAATCTTCTCACCCTCCGCCTAGTTCGTGGTTGAACCAACCCCTTTGAAAAATATGCAAAAGTCAAAATGGGTTCATCTTCCCCAATTTTCGGGATGAACATAGAAAATATTTGAAATCACCATCCATCCAAAACCTCTGAGTTTCTCCACTCTGTCCATCAATGCTGTTCTCCGACGGAGAGGTGAATTCCAGCTTTCGCCTATCGGACAACTCGACGAGCTTCCAGGTTTAACGTTGCAAATTTCCTTGCCTCACAGGTGGGGAAATCTACAAAGGTTTCTAGGAAAAAACACATCTTCTGATCATTGTCAGTAGTACCTTCTTGCTTCGGAATTAATGGTCTTTATTACTTGTCATCTTCATAAATCTCTATAGTTTTGCCATGTTTCTTTGTTTTATCTTTAAAAAAAAACACCTGGGTCACCTAACCATCACTTTTTTTTCTTCGCGTTTTCCAAAAACAGCGTTGAAATCAAGGCACAAACTTCCTCCAGGTGTCTAAGTCTGCTGCAAGAAATACCGCTTTCCGTTCAGGAAGGTCAAGACCGTACTGGAGTCATAGGGCGGTGCTAGCATCACCTGCATCAGAACTTTGCTGCGGGAAAGCAGCACTGATCGATTGGGGGAAGGATAACAAAAATATCAGAAAAAACTGTGTATAGTCAGTTTTAAGAATACACATTCATCCGTCATTAGTGCTACTATTTGGTGTATTGAGTGGTGTGTTGGTTCATAGAATATTTCCAGAAAACCATGTCACCAGGTATGATCCAAATGCTACCTGATTAATCACCGATCACGCTTTTACCAAGTATCAGGGTTCCGACTTTCCGAAAGATGCACTAAAAAAGGACCAGATGCACCTGGTAGTCATTATCATTAAAAAAAACTCAAGCGCCCAGAAGATATAGGCTATGGTATATGGTCCTAGGCCCTCTATATATGAAAATAAATATACATACATCAATCTGTAGAGCTGTCGATCTACCCTCTCAACTGACAATTCTACACCAATCAATGATCTGGCCAAATTATAATATTTCACCAACCCAGATTTCCTTCAAAAAAAAGGGGATTTCCCTTACTTTTCACCACCATTTGGCGGCCCAAAAACTCGTGTTTTCGGTCGCTATAATTTGACCAATCAATGATGCAAACTGGAACAAACCTGCCATCCTCGAGGAGTTGTCCCCAAGAATACGTTCACTAAAGGCCTGCCATGTCACCATGTCGCTGCATTTGTTCAGGTTCAAGCTTGACCCATGATAGGTCTCCAAGCAGAACTATTACTTTCACCATAATCAAATTTCAATTTGCTTGAAGTCTATATAATCTCAAATCAAACAACTTCTGTTTTCAAACCACCTATTTAACCTTCAGGCATTCTTTCTGTTCAGTCAAGTTGGTGTCAATGCATGCCATGGAGATGCCATGTGTAGTTCCACATGAGCCCACCAAAGGTTGAGAGATGTCCACCTCAACGATCCAACCATTAACCAAGGGAAAGTCCCAACACATCCCCACCATGGAGGAAAAAAACATTTGGGGAGACAAAATACATAAGTAAATCAAGTCAAAGTGGCCCTGAAATGGGTGAACATGGTGTAAAACACCCTACAGATTTACCACCATATATAGTTGAAAAACCACCACAAGAGTAATTTACTTTCTGGCAAGCTTCTATGAATTAATATCTAGAAGACGTGAACATACTATCCACAAATATGCATCCCTCAAAAACAGTCCCTCTCCACAAAACAGAAACCACAGGAAATTAAAGACACGTGTCTTGTCAATCAGGGAAGAGCAGGCGAAACTGCAATTAAATCATCTCCTAAATTGGCAGAAATCATTTTCAGCTTCTTCCTATGACTTACTTCCACAGCGAAAACAGGTGTGTCCAAAGCCTTTAAATCCCGACAGGTCTTTGGATTTTTTGGGAGTGTTTTTGCCACTGTCAGACATTTCTTTCGAACATTTCTATCCCACAAAAGACCTTGGAACTTCAGATTCTGCTGGAAAGCACATTCAACAAAAGGTCGGCCCGAAACGGGTGCTGAAAATCCTTTGAAATGGGAAGACTACGTATTATCTATATAAATCTGTAGTTGCCCCCTAGCACCTTAAGAGCTAGCTTCCTGAATGCATCGTTAAAAAGTAGACAAATAAAAGGAGAATATACGAATATACTCATCCCTTTTCCGAATGATGAGTACAGTATTAATATGTATTAATATGTATTAATCATATAAATCGCTACTATCAAGACAACGTTGGTCATCCTCCCAGATTCACTATTTCAATAGCACCAAAGCCAGCTTCAGTTCAGTCTCCAGATGTTGTGTGAAGGCGTAATAGTCAACATTCCAAAAGGTGATTAACAACATGAACTGCCAAATAGAGTTGGCCTAATGAAATGCAAGAAATCAAGTTTCTTGAACGATGGCAAAAAGTGAAACAACAAAAAACATACGACATCAACATCTAACCGCAAATCCCAGGAATTTGTCTAAGTCAACGACTGGTTTTCAATGGAAGCTCTGCCTCCTTCAAGGCCGTCTCGGAGACCTCAATTCCGTCGTGTTGTTTTGGTTAAACCTTGAGGACATTGGTTGGGTTGTCCCCCTGCACAGGATGCAATTCACCAGGATGACCACTCTATTTTTAGTAGGGGAATCCCAACCCAGCAACCTTCAAAAATGCCACGAGCCCGCGTCCCGGGAGGACAACCCGAATGCTTTGGGACCATCTGTTGATATTGTTTCCTGTGTCAATATTTGTTTCAAAAGCAAAACATGTCACATACAACTGAAGATTCAACTAAAGCCCACATGTCTTGCCACAAATTTAATTTGATCATTTCATCCCAAGCAGTGTCCACCCCATCTTTTTGCCCCAGGCGATAAACAGATCCACTAACGGATCCGAGCAAATTCTGACTGAGATCTGCAAGCAAAACTTCCAATTTCTTTAGCTCTGAAGGTGGATTTACCACGAGCATGGAAGACCTTGGAGCAATTTCGGCAAATAAACTGAAGGCTTTTTTTTGATTGATGTAAGTACAAAAAGTTTGGCACCATCTACAAGTTTCTTTGATTGTGGAGCTCTTGATTTGTTTGTAGGATGAACATATTGTGCTTCATATTCCTGTAGGGGTTCACTACAGGGTGATCTGTGGTAGGAACATGGGTTAGGAGGTGATGAGAATGGCATAGGAAACATGTTTTTTGTGTGTCAGAAATGTCATGTTTCCATCAGCGATTCTGTTGAATAAAGTCACATGGGTTTCGATGATAGCGAGAAATTCAATGTAGGGTGCATGTACATCTAGAATATCTAGAATATTATGTGTAAATATAAATGTGTATATATATATATATATGTATTCTATACATGGATATTACCATCTAAAAAATCTAAAAATGTAATGTAGCAACACATTTTCCATCCACATGTACCCTTATTGGAAAATTAACAGTTAAAATGGTCGATAGGGCAAGTAAGCCATGATTCGCTGGGTACAACAAAAGTGACCATTTCCATGTTTGCTACCCCAGGATTTCCCTGGTTTTTTTTCTGATTGATTCTACTCAGATCATTCAAAGTCGCATGCTATGAACCCAAATCATAGGATAAAAGGGATTAAACTATATGAAACCCTTCAAAGCCAGCTGATCCTGAAGGGTTTCAAGTAGTAACCATACTACCATACCGGAAAAGATCTTACTACTGTAACCTGGGTATGGGGGGGGGGGAAACCATCCTGCTGCCCGCAGTGCTTTCCGTCCCCCAAAACTGCCTGATCTCAGACTTCTCTTGATGGACGCACAGGTCGGCGACGTGGATTTCTCCCATCTGCATTGCAAGGAGTCGAGAATGGAGACGTCTCCTCAGGAAAATCTGCTTGACATAACATCAACTTGAAGAAATACTGATTAAACGTTAAAGTCAAATTCCAAATTGGGTGAACGACCGAACTTTATCTGAACCATGGTTGACAATGCAACCTGAGCTTGTTTGGATGTTGATCTCTCAAGTTCATTCGTGGCAATATTGCTTGAAGTCACCGTTATTCATCATCATCCCACGCCACCATGACTATCCCATTGACGTGTGTGAGTCAACCATATTATGGAAATCTCTCCTGCGTTCAAATACAACGCAACAAAACCAAGCATGTTTGTAGAACGTGTAATCTAAACATATCATAACATATATCTACACATGAAAAGATCTGAAAAAATCAGAACACATGCCACCATACAACTAACAAAGCCCTAAAAGGGTCATCAAAACCTTCGAAATACTCACGACCACCTGCAAATCATCACAATATCTGAGACCCATATCTCTGTGAATGACAAAACTAATTCGAGGACGCCGAGCATCGTATGCTCTTCAGATGCAAAAGGGTACCACAGCAGAACGCAACTTTGTGGAAAGCATTGACGAAGTTGCTTAATTAAGAACAAGTTCCATTTATCAGAGCTACTGGCTGTATCATAAGGTGGATCGATCAAGGCACAAATCCGACGTTGCCTTGTAATTTGTTGCAGATTCTTTGGGTTTGAAAACCAGGTGTAAGAATTGGTGCAATAAATGCGGGTCGTTTGTGATAGGTCCGCTCCTTGATTGCTTAAGGAACACAAATTCAAATCCAACGACTTGGACACTTCAGAAGATGCCTCGAATAAAAAACATTCATCTTGTGGTCGTAGATAAGATTGTGCAATGGCTGGTGATCCTAAATAGATATCACCAGCGTTCGTGTCAGAGATTTTCTGTAATCCCAAATAGTCTTGGATTGTTCTGGATGTCTTTTGTTTCACATCTTCCTTGGACATCAAAGTCACAATTCCTCCTTGATGATTTTGAAATTTCTGCGCCTCAGGTGATTTCAAATCATAGATTCCAGCACCAGCGTGTGTATCAATATACACAAAAGGTGATGCCTCCTCTACAAAGCTTGAAAGGACATCTACAAGTACGCAATGCTTCAAGCAGTCATGTGGCGATCCTGCTTGATAGTAATGTATGTAGTCGATATCGTTGGTCGTCCATTCATCATAGCCACCTGCAATTACCTCTTGGAGTAGTTGCAGAGTAATATTCCATTCGTCAGAGCTTTCGCAAGCACCTAGTGCAGCTGTGTAAGTAATGGCCTCAACTGTGCATTTTGAAAAACACAGTGTGGATTTTCGGGTGGTAAAAGGTGATAGGTAGCATATAACCCATTGCAAGGCAATATCTAAGACATTAAGACATACCGTGACATGCCTTTTTTGTTTTTTGAGTGGTGGCTTATTACTATCATTTTTACTATCAGACCCAGTGGTTAATACCTGTTGATTCGAACTCTGATTAGATTTCCAGAGTAAATCGTTTTGGATTTTTCCATTGATGACATTGATGTGGTCTATCAATCAAGGAGGTGACGGTTGATGCGTTGCGGTAAGCTTTCCAACCACCTTGGAAAGGGACATAGTGAATCTCAGTTCCCTGGATGGTATTTTTTGTGTGTGCTATGGCAATTTCTACAGCAAATTAAAGAAGAAAAGAGTGAAAATCCTTGAGACACATATAAGATCTTAACCACAGAATCCAGGTATGTTTGACAGACTTTCCCAGCATAGAAACCCCCGTTTTTCAATGGATCCTACGGATTTGCATCACCAAACCGCAACCCATGGAAGACTGGGAAGACCCCACATCCGCCAAAACGGATTCATTCAACATGGTCTCCAATAAGCTCAAGGCCAAAATCCACTGCTGCCCCTTGTCACAAGCATTCAAGAGAGCATTGTATGAAAAGATGTCGCCATAGAGTCTGCTCAACACCTAAGCTGCTTCGAACTTTTCACAAAGCAAATTTCGGTTGGGGTTGGGTCATTTCGTTTTGCATTTTGCATGTGAAGTCTGCGAATATGGCCTGCATACATCCTGAAAAGGTGAACTTTTCAACATCTTAAACCGATCCATATCCAAAAGACACCGAAAAAAACCATCCTCAACAAGTCAGCTTCAGGAAGCAAAACTGATCCAAAATCATCAGCCTTAAACCAAAACACCCTGGGACCCATCGGATTTTTTTTGGCCGAAGTGCCATGTGATCAAATAAGGAAAATGCAGTGGTCCAAGCTGCAGCTTTACTACAAGCACTGATCGCTGCATTGCAAGCTGTCTTGCTCCTGTGTTGACGACATGGTGTTGGGTGAACTGGCACTTTCTGTGCCGTCCAAAACAGATCATCCCCCAAAATACGTAGAAATGAGAGCCATGTGTGGTTGAACATGAACATCTATGTCTTGAGTAGAATGTGAAACAAGAGTGCAAGAATCCGGCATAAAAAACGCAGAAAAACGGATTATCTATGTGAAATGTGAAAGTCTAATTATCAAAATAGAATTCGTTCAAAGAGCTCCTTGGTGGAGGCACCATCTGAAGCAGTTGTAACGCACACTCCCAACATGCGCTCTTTTCGCAGGCACTGATTGCAGCCTCAGTTGGCTGTTTTTGTTTGTCCGCCTTGAAGTTACTGACACTGTACTGTCCTGTTGTGATGGATGACATTTCTATTTGGAAAGTCCCACATGAAAAAATTGAGTCAATATTATTCCACTTCGTGCAAAAAGTGAGTATGTACTAGCATGCAGCTGGAGCATGCAGTATTGGGTATACCGTATACCTATTCATACCAAGTCTATGACAAGATGCAAACAAAAGCCGTGGCAACAACATTGGATAAGATGTTCTTCATGAATCACAAATGGGCATGAAATTCCGATCCTTGGGAAAATGTTCGCCATTTTTGCCCAAAATCATTGGCCAAACAATTTAGGGATACTGTAAAGGTCACCAAAATATTAAATATTGAAGCAAGCTCCTAAAGTGAACCTGCGTAAATTGATATATAAATTGCATAGGCAAAACATTTGGCGAATTTTGTTTTGCCCACATATTCACATCTGCTAGAAGAACGAGTAGCGGCAAAAGTAATGTCATCCAAGTGAAGGCGTTGCACATTTCCTTTCTCCAGAAAGTGCAAGGCCATTGTCCAGTGGCCAGCAGTGCCAACACCCACAAGAACTGATGAGACGGTTGCTGGATCGCCAGTTACTCCTTAGGTTTTGACGAATTGATCGAATTGATTCAACCAGAGAATTGTGAATCTTGTGAATCTTCTAGAATCTTGTGTTGATCTTCTCATAGCAGTTGTCACCATTGTGACAAGCATCAGCAACACAGTACTATATACATCTCGATAACAAATAATAAAAATAATCACCATCACCATCACCATCGCCATCACCATGATCATCATCACCATGATCATCATCATCATCATCATCATCATCATCATCATCATCATCATCACCACCACCACCACCACCACCACCATCATCATCATCATCATCATCATCATCATCATCATCATCATCATCATCATCATCATCATCATCATCATCATCATCATCATCCATCATCATTCATCATCATTCATGATTTGTCATTGCCATTTCGCATTCATTGTTTGTTTGTATTACTTCCAACATAAACCACCACGACCTCTCCCAGTAAGTTCCCCTTTCGCCCTTGCGAATCGGATCCGAAAAATGGCCGAGATCCGGATCTCGGATCAGCGGCTAAGAGGACACCACGTTTTTTTTTGGGGGAATCGTTGAAAATGCTAAACTATGTACACCCCGGAAAACTAACATGGAACCTGAAAATGAACCCCTGGAAGAGGAGATTCCTATTAGAAACCATCATTAATTTCAGGTTCCATGTTAGTTTTCGGGGGGGTAAAGAAGTCATGAATTTATCTGGTATGGGAAGTGGAAATGGAGATTTTGAGTAGAACTATGTCAGATAAATTGAAGTGTCCCTACAAACCCTAAACCCTAAACCATGGAAATAGGCTTTCCCCATCCACCCCTGGAACTTCTTTCAATGTCCCTCCAAGTTCTATGAGATCAAGGCACTATTTTGCCCCATCTTCTCCACGATATGGAGGCCCATCAACCACTGATCTGGTACCACAGTGTTCAACACGGCATTGTCCGGTTGATGGCAGAGTAGCACAGCAAAACGCCACAGTTGTTGTTGTTTGCAGCAGCTGATGGCAGAATTGATGGTCAAGGGTTTGACATCCTGTGAAGTTTTCTGTTGTCTTTTTTGGAGTGGATTGGAGGGGGACAGCTGGAAATGCGTGAAGAATCAAAAACAAACACGAGAGCACCATGTTTTGGAACACTCTGATGTTCTTAGTGTTGAAGGGTTTGATTTTGATAAGACAATTGTGAATGCAGACTTCATTTTGGGAGTGTGAATTCCTGACAGTTTGTGGACCTTGAGAGTAAACTTGCAATAAACACTGAATGAACGTTGCTTTATTTACGGCACCCAAATATGGAAGACCTTTCACAAGCGAACATCACACTCTGTTAGCTGTCACCAGATCTCTTGGCAGGATGTTTTCTTGAAAAAAAACACATAGCCTCAAAGCTGTGAATGATGCTATGTTGGTGTATTCAATTAGTTGCTAATGTAACTAACTAGCCACTAATAGCAGGATATTCTAGCTGGGCTTGCCAACTGAGCATCAAATGCAAGCTGCTTCATCTGAAGTACCAAATCTAAAGCTGTCTGCCAGTTCTGACCAGCAATGCTGGAAGTAAACATAATGCTGTTCACTTGCAAATGTTGTTGAAAGGCATTCTTCAATACTTGTAAGGCTTCTTTCCAACATGCAGCCTTTGAGAAGGCATGAATCAAAGCTCCATAGGACACCACATCAACGAGTCCAGCTTCCCTCACCTTCTGGAAGACGTGTAAAGCTTGAGACCAATTACTGTCAGCACATGCACTGATTGCTGCGTTATAGTGAATCACATTCACATCACCACGTGATGCTTGAAATGATTCCAAAAGGGCTACAGCTGCCGAAGATTTTTGAAGCTTTCCGAGGTGGCCTCAAGTCAATTGAGGCAATTGAGGCCGAAGCTTTCCCATGGAAGGTTTGTTATGATGTGAAGCACGGATACTCGGTGTATCCTGAGTACATTGCAAATTAAAAAAACTTCAATACAAGGAAAGTCATCAAACAAAAAAAAAGTTCAAGCAGGAAAAGTGCTAATGAACTACAAATAGAATACAGTGATATTAGTATTAGTGACTCAATAGAAATCAATAGACCCGAAATCACTCTTGCCATCTCCTGCCTATACGCTTGGTGAGGCTCTTAGCATCCAATCTATACAACTCCTCTCCCACATCCACATGGCTGGCTGGAGATGAAACCATGCGCCGAATTCTGCGGATCTTCAAACAGCAGCATAGTGTTGGTCCACATCGACAAATGAGCCACGAAAAAAGCCCTCCTACTTTCCAATTTTCTGGTTGTTTAATAGGGATCCTTTTCATGGTGAAATTAAAATCCCTGCGTAACGGGGTAGTATAATCCCCTATATACTCCAAACAACAAGGGTTTTTTCATTGCTCACATGACAATACAAACAGCTCATGAAAATCATTGGTGAATTTTTTGGTGGGGACCTGGGATTCAATGGAATTCAATTCTGTAAATTCAATGGAATTCCATTCTGTAAAATTTCACCGTTCCAAAGCACCAGGCGTTGAACAAGATAAAGAACCGTCCAATCATCTTATGAAGTGTAGCTGACCAGTGAACTAGCGAAGACGGAACAAAGAACACAAACTTCATCCAACAATGGTCCTCCTGAATTGTACGATTTTTGGCACCAATAAGAAAAATGGTAATCTCATGAATCCACCAAATGTTTTGGCACAAGAGATACATCCTTCAAAAAGCAATGACATCATCAGCACCCGCCGAGAGCGTTTTTTTTGTGACCACTTTTTTGCGGTTTTGGACGAAGAAGTGCAACTATTCAGGCAACTATAGATCTAAGACTACACCACTATATTGGATTCCAAAAAAGGGATTTGTGATTTAGTTGATGTTTTCTTTATGATTTTGATCCGATACTGTTTAGCTCCGTTTATTATCACTCGCTGGGAATTCACTTTATCTAGAACTGCCATTCTGAAGATCCGTCCTAGCTACCTGTTTTTGTCACAACATTAGTAGTTGGGGTTGGCAGGGTCAGTGGCGGAAAATGGTTGTTGCTTGCATCGTACTTCAAGATTTCACACTGAATCTTCCAATTTCAGAGAATCCTAAAAAACAAATCAACATCAACATGGCACAAATTGTTCTGAATTCAACGACTCTATTTCCATGGATTTCACATGATTTCATGACTTTTTTCGTTTCTCTGACGACTCAAAGCTTCGTAAAAGTTCCCTCTTCAAAGCCCATCTCCTCAGTGTCCCGTGCTGTAGCGGGGACTCCCGATGGCAACATGGAACATTTCGGCGCGAAACCACGAGACCATAGGTTTTCAAAACAGATTCTTCGTTTTTTTGAATTCATTTTAGGGCAGCCATGATTTTCTGTGACGTCCAAACATGACATGTCAAGAAAGGTTGGATGCAATTTGCTTGGGAGTCCTCATCAACCTTTCCTAGTTCTCTCATGCAAAATAGCTGCTCGCTTTTTCCCTCTTTGCCCCAACCAAAACCATTGATATGTATGCATCCCCAAACGCTCCAATATATATATATATGATGGCGGCCTCCGGCCTCCCAGTCCCCCCCCCCCCGAATCGGGTTGGGTCCAAAACCTACCGTTTTAGCTACNGGCTGCATATGTGTGACGTATCCCCCCTTTGGGGGGGGGGGGGGGGAACCAGGGGGGGCTGGATCATATATATTATATCCAATATCATATCAATATATTGTGTTGCTCCATCCCCAAAATCCTGGCACATCACGTCTAAAGTTTGTTGTCCCTGTCAAAATGGCCTATGTCGGACTTTACCAACTACTCCCCAGGACCAACAGCAAGTCCTTGTACATGAACGCATCTCCGCGTCCAATGCTCCAAAGCATATCTTCCCACACTGGGATATGACCTCGGAAAAGCCAACAAAATTTCACGACAAGTTGTTCAACAGCAAAAACACACCCACTGGTAAAAGTAAAACCCGTTCCAGGTACAATATACAAACAAAGAAGCATCTTACAAACAAAAGTCAAAACCAATTATATATTACATAAGTTTGATGTTGGGAATGATCTTACAAAATGCCATCCAAATACTGCTTTGGGTTGAATGTTCTTCAAATATAGACCATTTCTATGAGACTAGCGTCCCAAGTTGTGGTATGTGGAAACTCAACAACAGGACCCATCTAAAGCAACACATGCATCTTGAAAGGGCTACGGCTAGGGTGTGGTTTCTTGTCAGTATATCCATGATCAACAATCACCCCAAGACTCAAACAGACTCCAATACATCTATGTCAATATCATATCAATATCTAGATGTTTATAATTTGAATATACAGAGGTCTGTCCCTTGGTGCTTCTAAGATACATTGTTAAAAATCCCTTCAAAACATCTCATGTCTCATCAAACCTGCCTGCAAAAAAAGAAACAAACACCAAATGCACCATTGCTAAGCACAAAAAAAGAACCAAAACATACCAAAACAACTTATTTCCCAAACCATCCCAGGTACAGTTTCGTACAGTAATGATGCCACCGCGTGCCACCAAGAATTGCGCAGCTTTGCCGCAACCCCCATGGATGGCACCTCAGCAAAATTGGAACCCCCCTCCCAGGTGGGTTGGAAAAATAAGGAAGCCAAAATAGGGAACTCAAAATTCCATAGAAACTGGGTCCACCAAACAAATCAAACACACTTGAAATCATGTCGAAGAAAAAATGACTCCGTCATTTCAGTACATCGGCAAGTTGTCTCTATGAACCTCAAGGTGGAGTTTAAAAGGGTATGCGCAAAACATCAATTCAGTAGTAATTTCGGATTCCGTCTTTAGCCAAGATTCAAATGTCATGATAACCTTATAGTACATACACAACCTAGCAATAATTCAAGAAGCGAGGACTAATAAACACATTGATAGTGAAGGCAAACAACTCATAAAAGCTCAGTGTTTTGCTTCGCTTCCTAGAAATCTGAGGATGCAACAATCTACAGCGTTGTAGTTCCAAAGGACTGGATTGATTTCATTGATGTCCTGGGATTTAGCAGATATTTTCAATGTCAAAAAGGTTGGGGGGACATCCCAAAGGCTGCTGACAATCTGGACTTCCTTTGCAAAGAACGGCGCAATTGTTGGGTTGATACATCAACCTTTCAGCAATTCTAGGCTGTTAGAGTCATTCGATGCATATAAAAATGTACTAGCTCGCAATTTCAATCCGTAAAAAAACACTCTTCATCAAATGGGCACTTTTCTGCAAGTAAGGGTACTATCTAAACATCCATGAAGCTTTCTAAGTATACAACTTGTTTAACCAATTGCCATTGCAACCTTGCCACCCCGGGTTCCACCCTGCAAAAAAACACCCCAAAAAATGCAGGTCCGGTCCTGGCCATTCTGCAAGTATTCATCGATACGTAAAACATCACCTGCAAAGCATGCTCCCCACCAGGTGTAGTTCGAGCCCAAACTCCTCAGCCACATCGGTGCCCAGCCCCACTTCGACCCCCAGGTTTTGATTCAACGGTTCCCCCGCAAAACAAGGCCGAAGAAACCAATCAAAACTAGTAAGGGTAATGTTGGGTTGCACCCAACACCCTTCCAAATTCAGTCCTTGAAATATATACACTCAGATTTTGTGATGACCACCATTTCATCCACTACAGTATAGATTTTAAAGAAATTTGGTTCAAGGTGACTGGAAGATCCATGGTGACTTTCTATCGCCGTTTGTTGCTGGCGCCTGAGATAGTCAGCGATTTCTACCTGAATCGGGTTGGTCACGATTCCAACTGCCAGAACAAAAGACAATTTCATGTGGGGATTTCATTGCTAAACATCCAGGTAATCGGTTTAGTTTAGGTCATCATAATGACCAAGATTCTCATCTGAAAGTTCATTGATTTAACTTGAGATTGTTACATGTTTAGTTCGAGTAAAAAAAGCTAGATATCACAATAGGCTTACAGTTTTTCGTTGGAGGCTATTGGGATGTATCAATACTTCTGCATACATGAAAAACTATATATCCAATGAAAAGCTATACAAAACAAACCTCTACACCTACCTGGTTGGTGGTTTCAACCCATTTGAAAAATATGAGTCAAATTGGATCATTTCCCCAAGGTTCGGGGTGAAAATAACAAATGATTGAAACCACCACCCAGCTACCTTTGAAAAGCAGGCCTTGTCCACCCCTTTTAAAACCCACGGTGAAACTGCCCCTTCTGCCTCTTCGTTAGGCCACCGAAACTGCTCCTGACACACTTGGACCATGAGAGAATTCGGCCAACGTTCCTACTCTAAACGTAGGCCTTGGTTAACTGTTGGCGTTTCAATCCTACATCCGTTGAGTAGTAGTTTTCTCCTCATTTAACAGGGGCTTTTTGATTTGCATCATGGTGCAGGAGTAGGATGAACCTTGTGTCACCTCCATTGCCAACAATTTGAATCAATACTGGATGGATTGGGATGGGCTCAAACATCTCAAAGATGTACACCACAAGTGAGTTTGACCATTATATATACCCGGTACCCGAAACATCCCCGAAATAAAATGGTTGTTTCAGTTGGATGATTCCAAACCTTTACTTGGGAAACGGTTGTTTCACCAAACATCCATTAAAAAGTGTGGTTGTTTAGGGTTCCAGGTGTATAATATATATATATATTTATAATTATTTATAGGACTTATACTCTTCCTCCACTAAATCACGGAAGTCAAAACGGCATTAAAAACCATATTTGTGGCGAAGTTTTAATTTAACATTGGATCATTTTCCATCATTTTCCATCAAAAATACCGGGAGGAAGTAGGATAGACCTTGAACCTGGATAATATGGTGAAGTGATACCAGAATCGTCAGGAAATACCACGCCCCAATGTTATACATCACCCTCTCTGTAATGGCCCGAAGAAAATCAAGGACATGGCACTACCATGTCCTGACTGTTTGAATCATACCGCACCTTGCCAGCATAGTCAATGGCTCGAAAGCCGCATCTGGACATGGGGCCATCAAGATCAACGCCCTCAAATTCCACTAGCCACTTCACCAAGTGAAACCTCGCACGAGGTTTCACGTTTTCTAGGGAGCAGTTGGATGGCATAGAAGCTTTTTCAAAATATCACCAGCAAAATCAAAGATACCATCTGGATTTCAGAGTGTGTAGTAACCAACATAAATTTACACCATATTTTTAGAGGTATGGTATATACGGTATGAGATGGTACCAGTATGAGCGTCAGTGTGTTGGATGCTGCAAACGTTGTGATGCAGGTTCAACCGTTCAATTCGCCTGGGTCACTTACGGGTGATCGCCGTGGTACCAGTGGGTGCTGGAACTTTGGGTTTTCAAGAAAAAATCAAACGCGGAAAACCATAAAAAAGAAGTAAACAGTTCTGAAATGCTCGGAATCGGATTAAAACAACAAAAACATAAACTGCAATGATGAAAGATCCGAACATTTGGGGAAACTTTTGCCCACCTTCTTACAGTCCCACGTGCCATGAAGGAAATTGTTGACCCCAAATTACCCGACTCCAAAATTTGACACAACTGAGTCTCCCAGGCCATCCCAGTTGACAAGCGATCATGAGCCTTGCTTTGTTCCCAAAGCTGGGGTTTTTGGGATGGTTTAGCTGAGCCTTAGATACCCAAATGGTGTGCTTAGTTGAACATTGTGCTTTTCTTTGGTGATTTGAGGATAGTAACAACATGCTGATGTTCATCATTGAAAAATGGTCAAGCATGGAATGTTTTAAATGAGATCAGTCTTTGCCATACTTTGCCTTGGGAAAAAACACGCAATATTTTTGCTGAGTTGAACGAGTGATACTGTCAAACCAGAACTCGTTCATGAAGTAAGCGGGTAACAAAGCATATTCGTTCGATAATCATATTGTGTCGAGTCATACAATCAGTAAATACAAGTCATGGGAGAAAAGCTTCGTTGTTCACCAATTATTTGAACGAACAAGTATCAAAAATGCATTGTCCAAGCCAACTAGAGCTCACAACAAACACTTCCTGCATCATTTTCCCAGGATTTTTCCAAGTCCCAGGAACCAAATCCAAGAATCAAAATATCATTTTCCGCGCCGTGTTTTTTTCCCTGGAAAAAATCCAACCCTTGCGGGGTCTTCAAAAAACATTCTGGTCGGCAAGTTGGCAAAGTTCAATCAACCCGTTTATTTTTGTCCAACCAAAAAAAACCACTGCCTGTCACCTGTCCGACAAGGAACGGAGTTTTCAACTCTTTGTCTAAAGGAGCATTCTTATCGGCCCCTTTCAAGATGAGATCATGTACCTCTTGGATACTGCCTTTCACACAGGCCTGGCGCATTTTTTTTGGAGCAAAGAAATGGCAATGACTAAGTCACAGAGATTTGTTTATGTCAGAGTTTTTTGAATCTTTGGGTCACCGTTTATGGGAAGGATAGGTGCATTTGTCTGTGTTTTGAAATATATTGTATTTGTATGTGTCTGTGTGAGTGATGTATTGCGACGATGAATGTTATACAATATATTATACACACGCATAGATATGCAGTTGGCATGAATTAGCAAGAGATCGAGCAGGACATGTAGAACTTTCTTCCTTTGCTTGGATGAAATTTGCAACTCTTCTCTCCATTCCTGTGTCATCCCATGTCCATTCTTTTAATGTCTCAACTCATACTCCCATGAAAAAAACTCCAAACAAATGCCAACATCAAATGCGACAATCTGATACTTCATTCAACGAATTTGAAACCCAAACATTTCTTGGTAAAGCAATTTCTAGAGCTTGAAACCCAAAGTTTCTTGGTTTCAGCAATTTCTATCACATGATTCGGACCCTCTAAAAACCCCCCAAAAGGGGACTTTTAGAAGTCGAAATTGACCGACCTCTTCGAGTCGAAATTCCAACTCAGGTAAGGAATCTCGAAAGATGTCGTCGCTGAAGCGCTCCGGATACTTCCTGCCGGTGGAGGTTTCGTAGATGAGTGAAAAATTGCATTTCGGGTTTGCAACACCGCCAGTTGAATGGGTATTTGGTGGAGGTGAAGAAAATTCTGTTGTTTTTTTGAGCCCGATGCTACAGCTTGTCTTAATTGGAGAGTTGGTTGAAGATTTGAATATTTTGAGAGGTTTCTGCCCATCGCATGAACCACTCCAAGTTGAGATCTTCATATTCATCCGATTCAAAAAGCAAACATTCATGGTAAGGATGGCGATATGTTTGGAACTTCACTTTTTTGATTCGTCATCCAAAGAAACCGTCCAATTCAAAACAAAACGACCATCATGCCTTTCATCCCATTCCTTCCCATGCGGCGTTTTTGTGGATTGTTTGTTGCCCAACCTTTCATCTAAAGGTGGATAATCTGTAGGTCTCTCTGGCAAGGAATTGAACAATTCCGCCCAGATCTGGCCGAGGCAAATCCATCACTTTTAGCATGCTGGGAGTGGGGGTGACAAATGATGGGGGAATGGGTTCCAAGAGCTATGCAAAATTGTTGATGGCATTGAATGCAGATTGACATTGTCTTAATGTTCAAACCAAAAAAAACGGTACAAACACCACAATCGAATCAAGAGACTAAGACTCTTGCTTCCTGGATAAATCAAGTCCGGTCACAAACATGGAACCCTACAGTTGGTAGGTTGGAACACCACAATCAGTGTCACTATGGATTTTGATGGAACTATCATGATCTACATAATCATAAACCCAAATTTCCACATTCCCTTCCCAAATAGTCTTCAGAATTTGATTGATGTATCCGAAGTATCGACGGCTTTGCCAGCAATCTAGATGGTTTAGTAGATTCGCGGGAAGTATGTACATTATGTACATATATATAAATATATATTATGTACATATACATATATATATGTATATATCTATCTATGTTTTTCATTTTGGTATGGTGATCTTTAGGCATTCCCTGCCCCCCAGATGGACACATTCACCCTCCCAAAACTCTCCACGTCTCGATCCAAGGATTCCCAACACTGCTTCCGCTCATTACTGGAGAACCTCAGAGTTGACTTGAGATGGAAAGTGGAATGAACTAGCTTTTGCAACTCCCAAGTCTTTGGAAGTACTCAAATATACTAAGATATATACTAAGTATTTCCAATGTATTTCCTGTATCCTCCTACTTCGAAAGTCACCAATTAAGCTAAAATTGAGGGAACAGTGGCATTATGCAGTGCATACCATGTTACCTTCTGCAGAAAAAGGTCCTGATGAAACAACCCAACAACACCACCTGAGTGCTCCAGGCGTGGCGCCGGACCGCGCGAACCCCCCACCCCCGCTTTGGTACTGAACCCAAAAAAAATGGCCAGCGGGGAATATTTTGCCGACATGGCAGCCATATCTCACTTGGTACCTTGGAATCAATCTACTCATATGTCTCAGGTGCCGAGAAACAATGACCACCAGGAATAATAACCACACCTGACATCATAATATGATATATGATATATGTCACTAATATTTTCCCAAAACAAGATCTTGAAAATCGAGTGCAATCAAGAGCAGTAGCTTATCATAACATTCTACTCTTGGAGTGACTGGACTACTGGATATTCCCATTGGATGAACTGTTCAATGTCAAAGATGCCTCTCTAGATCTAAGATTTCTTCAAATTCTGAAGCACCACCACAAGGTAGTTTCTAGTTGGTGGTTTCAACCCTGTTAAAAAAATATCAGTCAAAATGGGAATCTTTCCCAAATAAATAGGGATGAAAATAAACAATATTTGAAACCACCACCTAGTTTTTGAAACATGTTTGGACGCAAAACCTCAAATACTTTATGACAAGTCCTTCCACCTTATATCCACGAAACCTCAGGTCAATCCCCACATTTTTGCCTTTTCGAAAATCTGGCGATTGTCCAGTGGGCAAGTGGTACGGATCCGCAGCCAAGCATCAATGCAACCCACATGATAGAAATGGCCACAAGGTAAATTACACACCATCTCACCTTCTGCCATGATCTGATGACAAATGGCACAAATATCTTGAGAGGTTTGTAGTTGCGAACAAGGTAAGGAATTGAGAATCTCTGCAATGTCTCTTTCCAAATGTTCGATCGTCGGATCATCATTGGAGATGGTTTGATGTACCACTTCAGTGTTCCATTGATGTACAAATGCTCTCAAGTAGTTCCAAGGTTGAACATCTCTGGAATTTCTGCCAGAACGCCCAAGTTCTTTAAGGGCTGTCTCTCGATCAGCCAAGGTCACAGATGGATCATAACATAAGAGTCTTCCGACACTCTGCAATCGAGCTCTACGAATACATGCAATGTGCAACCACTGTGCTCTAAAAATGGGTTCCATCATAAAACCCACACGCAAATCACCAGCAGAAAAAATCTGATTGCAAGAACTGCAATACTCTGATCTTAGAATATTGGAATTGAATTCACCACGGAAGGCTTCCAAATACACTGCTGGTAAGTCAGGTCGTAATGCCCTCTGAGGAATTCCTCTGCTTGTTCTTGCCCGAGCTCGTGTTCCAGGTGGTCGTAGGTCTGAAACAATCCTAAGGTGATTCTTTAACGATAAAAATAACAAAGCACCTGAGGGAAATCTAGACCTTTTCTTCAGATCCTTGAAAAACTCTGTACATATATGTATAGTAAATGAAATTGAATACTGTAGATATATACATATAGAAATAAATTGAAATGAATAATCAACTACGAAAAAGTCTCTAAAAGGTTCAGGATAGTTAAGATTTCAAGAACTGAGAATCATCTCTAAATCATCATCAATTTTGATAGATGTAGATCCAGCACTTGGATGTGCAACTTGATTTGCTCTTGCCAAACTTTGTCCACTCGGTCCAGGCGGTGCACTTCGTCTTTGTGTTCTGCGTCGCTTGGAGGTTTGGGATGTTTCGGTTCCTTCGGCATCTGAGTCCAGCTGTACGGGGATGGAGTCGAAGTCAATGCCTTCAAAGGGAACAGCAATCATCATGAGGCATGACGAGACACCATGGAACGGGTTTCCCCGTGGATAGCATACGAAACTGGATCTGAAAATGGCTGAGAGGCAGGTTTTTCAGAGTGTGAAACGTCGAAGGTGGTTGAATTCGGAAGGTTTTTGTTGATGGTTTTCGATGAGAAAGCTAAACTGTTTCTTTTTGTAATTTGATGATTACATGCAAACATGTTCCGATCATATACAACTCAAAGAGATATAAAACTATTTGTATATCGTACATGCTGTAGTAAATACATATCTAGTTGGTGGTTTCAACCCATTTGAAAAATATTAGTCAAACGGGATCATTTCCCCAGGTAGGGATAAAAATTAAAGATGTTTGAAGCCACCAGCCAGATATATATTTATATACACACATATCAACACATAGTCTATCTATATAGCTTCATATCACATGAACAGCAACAGCATCTCATCACCAAGCATCACACGATATTGATGGGGGACTGGTCCTTGGCCAGCAGGCAAATTGGAATTTCTATCACACACCTAACGATTCACCAGAATTGTCAGCTATTTTTCATGAGTGAAATTGTTGGAGCTGGCATGCAGCATGATGGCATGGCAATATCTTTGCGTGAATTACTGTAGAAAGCTTCGTTCAGCAGCGACCTGTGCGAATTAGTCAGTTTTAGGCAGGATTCCATCGCATTCCCTTGTGCATCAAGATCTCTATTGCCACAAATTCACCCCAATTCCATAATTCCATATCAATTATGTATCGGCATATCATTATCATACAATATATATATATATATCAAAACCAAGGATTTGTATCACCCTCTCTAAAACTAACATGTCGCCTGAACATAGGCCATCCCAGAAGGAAACTTGTATTTCCATGTATTTCCAACCATCCAAGAGGGTAAGCTTAAAATGATCTTCATGGAAACAGGTCCATTTCGTGAACGTTTTTCTCCACCGAGATGCTCCAACATGTCCACACTTGGAATCACCTTGATGTGGGTTTTCAAAAGGTAAGATGACGAGGGTCTGAGGATGTTTGGCTAAAGACATTTGGGATAAACACCCCCCTTGCGCACAAAAATGTTGTTTATTCATTTTGGCTGCAAAACTAGTCTAGAATCTGTTGTTTACTTAGTCCAAACTTGTCACAAGTGTTGAATAAATTCACGTAACCTGGATGCAACTTCTTCCCTGGTGAGGTTGGTTTAGCCGACTCGAAACCCTGAAAAGCGCAGCTGGAAAGTGTGAAAAACTCACCTGCAATCAAACTATATCAAACTATTGTGGACAGTGGACCCGATTGATGTACAAATTGAATCAAATTGACAGGACAACACAAAAACAAAACAAAAACAAAGAACAACAAGAACAAGAACAAGAACAAGAACAAGAACAACATCAACATCAACATCATCAACAACAACAACAACAAGAACAATCACAACAAGAACAACAACAACAACAACAACAATCACAACAACAACAACAACAACAACAATCACAAGACTAAGAACAACAATCACAAGACTAAGAACAACAATCACAAGACTAAGAACAACAATCACAAGACTAAGAACAACAATCACAAGACTAAGAACAACAATCACAAGACTAAGAACAACAATCACAAGACTAAGAACAACCATAAATAGCAAACACCACAAATCATCACAACATACACATTTGACATCACTTGCCATGACAAGATACTCAGCTTTCCCCAGCTGCTCTGGTCAGCATATGTCCATGGCGGACCCTAGAGCCGGTGATCCAATTTCGGCACTCAAGGTAACAACTCCAAAACTGTTGATGGCACCGCCTGATATGTATAAAACCTTGTAAATAACGGGATAAACTACCAACCTCAACTGGTTAGCCGGATTTTGTCCATCAACAGTATTAATCTTGGGGAAAAGTGATATGATACGGAACCACAAAGTATAGTCTCTTCAGGAACATTTGATCTTCGGGTAAAAGTGGAACAACTCCAAATGTAGCACCTCTGCCGCCCTTCGACCAGACGTGCTCAACTCAACCTCAGGGAAATGTGCGAAAACCCGTGGCTTTTCGAGGAAGCAAAAAAAGCAAACCATTTCCAACTTTTTATGTGTTGATTTGCCATCCAACCTACCCAAAGTTGTTTTTTCAGGAATTGTCCCAGTGATGATCCACTGGTCATAAAAAAATGTTGTCCTTTTTCTATGTGGTCCCACAAGTAAAAGTCATGAAAAAGGATGATTCTATCATCCAAACTAAACTTTAGAAACCGCTGAAAATGAACAAATTGGGCTATGTGACTGGCATTGTGCAATGCGGGACAAGGATACACCCAACGAATTCGGATCTTTGAATGATCCTATTTCTAGAATTTTGATATATCATTCAATCTACTTTTTGCCAGCTTTTCACATGTTGGGGTTTGGTGGGTTTTGGTGGCATTTGCATATATTTGCTGACAAAGATTTCCACGTTTGTTTGAAGATTTTCATCTCCAATGCGGAGCTCCGATCCGGTCCGAAATCATCGACGATTTTTCACTCCGCCGGTGGTCCGATAACCCCACAACCGATATCTATGATTTTTTCATGAAAATTTATAGCAGGAGTTGCTAAGAGTTTATAGGGGTGTGTTCCAATCAGTTGAAACAATTTATTATATCATCCCGGTACCCGAAATTCATCCCCGAAATAAAATGCTTGGAAATCAGTTGGATGATGAATCAAACATTTACAAACGGGAAATGATTGGAAATCACCAAACATCCATTAAAAACTGGTTGTTTAGGGTTCCAGGATAGAATCATGTGTTCCAATGACACTTTTATTGACCGAACTATTTTTTGAGAGGAAAAGTGCCATCGTTCCAGTTCCAGTTGGTGTAATATGTAATCATGACATAGTAATATACATAGCAAACCTTATTTCTTCCTCAGAGAACTTGAAACTTTCATTAACCCAGGCAAATTCTTGCAGTTCTCTCCCTGTTCATTGCATTTCCAGGTGCTTCTCCCTACAATTCTCCCAATCATCCCAGGTTTATCTCAGCTTCCAAGCATTGGTACCATCCGCCAATGAAAACGCACCCCCCTGAGTTTTTGTTCGAGATAACAGGGAAGGGCCTTTGAATAGCTGCCAATTCCAGGACAAAAAACCTGCTATTTGTTCAAGAAAAACTCAGATGATAAGACATTGCGGTGACCAGGAGGATGAAAATACCGATGTCAGATTTCTTTTTTTGTTTTTTAGTATAGTTTCACTGGATTCCATGCATAAACGACTGCTTTGTTGTCATTGTATGTCGAACCGCAGCGTGCAGAATTCTGCCCAGCTGAGACTGCAGCAACTGCGAATAAAAGTCTGCGAATAAAATGCATTTCACCTTGGCTGTGTTGCAAAAATTAAAAAATCCCCAACAAAAAACATATCCTACTACTGTTGATGGAAGAAATCCCAAACAACCACCTGGAATGTATAAAACACGTCGTAAAAAAAATAGTGATTTTCTCCATATCAACTGGTGCAGGTTATCTGAACCATCAACAGCATTGATGCCTGAAATCCTAGTTGATAGGTAGCTTATCCTGCACAAATCAGGATTCCTGCCATCAACTCTTGATCTTTTTTGAGTACGATCAAATTTAGTTGCAAGTTATGAAACACAAAAAAACGCCGCAGAAAATTGCAAAAAAAAAAAACAAACTCCACTGCAAGGTACCTTCACAAAGCACCACCAGCAACTGCCATTTTCTGAAACAAAATGCTAAGATTCTGCTTGTCAAACGTTCCTTACGTAAGGCTGTTTTAGTAGCTTCAAATCTGAAGTTTTGAGTGGCACGGTATCCGCCATCAGTTGTGGGAGTCTGAGCATCCATCATCAGTTCTATTTTGGTTGAATCCGTAATCCGATCTATAAAACCCAAAAGCTCAAAGCATCAAAACAAATGACCACAATAGATGAGCTATATGACTACAACTCAAGATATGATAGGTGTAGATCAATCATCACTGCAAACACCTATGTATCATAGATTTTCCTACAACTCAGCAGTGATGACCATTGGATTTCGCTTGAGCCTTTTCATGGACCTCTGGATCGCAAAGGCCAGTCGAAATTGAAGAAATATCCACGTTTTAATGTTCATGCAATGTGTTTAACTGAGTGTTCAGGTCCCAACAATGACAATCACAGTAAAGCTTGCTGCTTGGTTGGTAAATCTTAGGTTCCCATCCTTACCTTTGGTCGGTCTAACTTTCAGCATCTAATCAGTTGAAATCAGAACTCAAAAGGCCTTCGTCAGTATTCATGGCTGTAGATACGAGCAACCTTTGTGGACCCTGCCAGTAGCAATTACCATAGCTATCAGCCTTCCTTGTCAACTTGAAATGGTCCGTGAAAATCCCTTGAAAATGGACCATCAATTCTCTACGCTGGATTTCACGGACTCGGGACAACAACTCCAGCATGCATGCGAAATGGCTTCATCTTCATAGCACCATTAGTGAGTTTTCTCATCTTCTTGTTCGTGGTAGTGGCCATGCCATTCTTTTCCATGCTGTCAATGTGATTTCAATATATCTTAAGTGCTTACTCACTCATGTCCCATATTTGTTTGAATCCAACATCTTTCACAACAATTTTTCCATGTTCATTGTTTTATGAACATATTTTTCTCCCAAACTCCACGAGTTTACCCCCGAAACCCAAAGAACAACATCCAACCCACACCAACAAATACCGAAGGTCACCCTCTGGTTTTTTCCGGCGTCTCCACCGGCGGATTTCCTCGCGGAATCCCAATGCTGTCACACCTCGGGACCGTTGGGAACTCGGCGGTTGGCGGTGAACGTGGTCGTAGCGCGGGTTGCGCTTTCGTCGCTGAGGTGAAAACCACGGGTTTGCGCATAGCCATGGGCAAACAACAATCCAGGAATTTGTTCCTGGTCGATTTTTATGGTTTTGTTTTGTTTCTTTCTTTGTTTGGTTGGTGTGTCTTTTCTTTTTTTGGAGGAACGTTTTTTTCTTTTAAACAGTATGGAAAAGAAGTGAGAACATCCCAATGATCCAAGGTACAAACAGTTCAACAAAATCATGTAGAAAGTACAGGTGTTTATTTGGAGTTGTGGAATGGTAGCAAACACCTGGAAAGGTCGCCTTTGAGCATAAGGAAGCATTAAAAAAACGATAGATTCAGAGTCCAGTCAGAATGAGATCATGGATTTCATATGCTTTCGATGATGATTATGATTTTCTAGGTGGTGGTTTCAACCCCTTTGAAAAATAGTAGTCAAATTGGATCATTTCCCCAAATAGGGGGAAAATAAAAATATTTGAAACCACCACCCAGTTTTTTAAACATCTAAGTTCATCTAAGGACTGACAAAGAAAGTGAACCCGAAGGTATGGCAAGTCCATGTCCTCTGCAGAAACTTCGCAAGGTTGTGTATCCTCAGTCGCCAGCTGTTCTGGACAAAGGTGGTGAGATCTTTGGTCTTCACTCAGCAGCCATTTGAGTGCAGTTATCACAGCCAAGACACAGCATATTGTTCAACAGCTAGCATCATTTATATATAATGTAACTGTATAATTATTTGTGATACATATACACATACAACTTCATTTGTGCTCAAATCAGTGTGCTTGTACAAAAGTCTAAATTTCCTTGCTTGATTGTCCATCCCATTCCTAAGATAGTTTCATGGCAGTGTACTGGTACCGTTGATTCAAATGCGAGGCCATGACTCACCAGTACAAGAAAAAACCACAAGGGGTTGAATAATCCAAACAATCTCCAAGTCACTGAAATGCGGTCACGCCAGTGATCAAGATGATCTGACGGCAAAGTGACTATGTGACCAATGTATACCCACGGTTTGGCTGAGCCCCACCGAAACAAAACGCATTAGAATATGCCAAGTTGCCATTCAAAGCAAAAGGTGCGCAGTTTTTTTGGTAAAGGGGTCTGATAACACTGAGAAATTAATCATGGACCAACAACACATTGGAGGATGATTGAGAATTGATGAATGGGTCTGGATTATATGAAAGATAGATTCCGCCAGGGATTTTTTCTGACAAAGGCGCTGTTGAAGTATGAAAACATCTTGAAGTTCTGGACGGGTCTAATGGTGTCAGTCAAATATCTTTGCCTTCTACAGTAGTTTCTTGAAACCTATCAAAGTTTTTGATTTGTTTCGCAATTGCATGCATTTAGCATACTTCAACAACCTTAATTTGAACATGCTCTTTACACAGTTTCCCGGAAATCCCCTTATGAATCACCATGTGAAAGCATATTCTGCCCAATTTATTTTGTTTCACCAACCTAGATTTCCCTAAAAAAATCAGGGGATTTCCCAAAACCTCAGCTACGTTTTGGGGTGAGGTCAATGTCGTGAGGTCGCAGACAGCCAGCCTGCAGAGACTTGAAGGCCGCCACATCCATATTCACCGCTTCAGAGGTCTTCACAAATTTGGCCTCACGGACGTCTGGTAATGGAATACCCATAGGATCCATGTATGGTATATTTACCTACATTTGGCTAAAATTTATGGTAAATGTAGGTAAATATGCCATACATGGATCCTATGGAATATGACAACTCAGCAATTGTTGTGTTGAAGGACACACAAGAACACACCCGGATGATCCAAGGTTTCCAAGGTCTGTGATATCATCAAAAAAACTGCGAGCCAAAATGGACGAAACACCGGATCTACATGACCCTACATGACACCGTGTAACGGCAAAGTCATCTTCTGAACGACCATTTTCAGCACTCCCTGTCCGATGATTAGCAGTCTGGAAGGACAATGGACGAAGATTTTGGCTGAATTGACTTTTTGATGCTTTCTAGATCTATTTCCTACTGGAAAAATCTGGAAAAAATGGACGTGGTAACAAGAAACTCACGCAATGAAACCACAAAAAGAAGAGGCCAAATGACATTCTCAAAAAAAGATAAAGATAACACAAAAACCGCCTCGAAGGTCTTTTCATACTCATTCTCTGTACTGATTGCCTGGTGGTCCACACATCTTCCAAAAAAAAACAAGTCTGCAGAAAAGCTAACGGAGTAAAGATATGTAAGGTCATACACACACACACACAAAGACAGTTTTTTGAAAGCAATCAGAAGTATCCAAAAAATATAGTCAGTGGTCAAATTTAACTATTGACAAATCATTCAAAACATAGAAATATATAGAACACATCATCGAACCTAACAACAAACAACATTGACCTTTCAAAGTATCGAATTTCCGGGATTCGCCAATCAAAATCACGCCAGGTCGTCGTTAATTCGCTCCAGAATCAAGTCCACTTGGGCCTTGAAAACAAGAAAAAACACCGTCACCCAACAACAGTCACAATGTCAATTGCCAGGTTAAAAAAAACACATGGGATATTTCAATTTCAACAACCCCCCGCAACAATAAATTGGAAATCATTTAGATTTTGTGTACGTAGGAAATCAATGATCAATGTATCAACAGATTCTATATATGGCTCTCCCACATTTCAGACATAGACACACTTGGGTGGCTCGCGCCTGAGCACCTTTCAAGTCAGAAACGTGGGCCACATTCTTAGGATCCTGCAGGATCCAATCATACCGAGGTGAATCAAACACCAAAGTCATGAAAGTAACTCAGAACCGGGGAAAACAGAAAATAAAAAGATAGATAAGATGGCAACATGTCTTGGGATGTAGTTACCAGTTACCAGTAGGTTGCTCAATGGACCTACTAGACCATCCAACAAGAACAAGGACAATTTGATGTTTTGCCAGAACTTCTCTTTGAAATGGATGCAGCATGATATATGTAATTATATATATATATCTACAAAATGGGATTTGATGTGGCAATCCCAGGACTTCGGTCCGGCAGCAAGCCCAAGCTGGAAGCACCTGGCATGGCCCAAATGGACGCAATAATCTCAGTTTTGCTGGGAGCTAAAAAAATGCTTGTTGATGGAAATATCAGGTAACTTGGCTGCTACAAGTAACACCTAAATATTGACCATTAACAACGAAACGTCCTGTCGAAAATGGAGATCTACACTGGTGTGCAAACGGTGCCACTGATGCTTCAAACACAACCTTTGACCAACTCACCTATGCCTTGACGTAAAATTTCACATCCTAGTTGCACGTGCTTGCACGGCTTGGAAAGGCAGCAACGGTGGATTTTTTGAGGAGCTTGTATGCAGCAAATGTTGAAGGTGATATTACTGGGATATTGATAGACACCTTTTCCAGGATACGTTTCTATAAAACTTAAGATTCCCAGTGCGGAAGCCACATGAGAAAACACAGACATATGGGAACTCACGGGAACTGGATCACCTTCGCTTATGGATCAAGCTCGCATCGCTTGAGACATTTCCATTGAGCAGCGGCAAGGTTTAACTTACTGTAACCGTCATGAGATTCCCTGAAATTCTGGCTGGTGTAACACCTATAAAGTGAGCTCCTAGAAGATGGTACAACACCATAGAAAAACGGATGCAACTACTACTTTTAATCGCTGCTCGTGTCTGCTCCACAATTGAGCCGGAGAAACCCAGCACGTCAAAGGCTATCGACCTGATTTTCAGATTTCAAATTCAAAATTGCGGTCGCTGAAGGTGCAATTTTTTAAAACAAGTTCCTGTGGCACAACTCCTTTTGATTTGCCAAAATTGGGGAATTCATTTCCACCTCCAAAAAAAGTCCCGGATATTATATATCTTTCATGTTGCGTTTTTACCCCGTGAACTGGGGTCAAAAAAAACATGACCAACCCAAACAATGCTCTAATTACAGGGAAAAAAACATCAAACATACAAAACAAACCTTGCATCAAACTTTGAATCCTCCCAAAAATAGGTCCCATTTTGGTCGCCCCCTGATGAAACACGGTGGAAGCCCCAGCCACTTTTGACGAAGAATCTGCGACTCTGCCGAGTTCCCCGGGCCATCGGAGCTTTTTGCCAGCACCCACCCAACTAGCCAAACGGTCCTGCAGGACCCAAGTGGCGGCGGAACCCGGTGATTTGACGGGTGAGTTATGACTTAACCTATAAGTACGTGATGTAAACACATAGTGACGCAGTGTTATGTATCTATATGAAATAAGGTTATGATAAGACAAACAGAGTTTGACTTTGTTTGATATATTTTGCTCATGTCTTTGATTGAATCAAAAACTCGGACTGTGTCTTGGGGGTTACATTGATGAGGATATGTGGCATATCATAAAACTAAGGTGGTAGTGAACAAGTCTTGTTAGAAACCACCAGTTTTCAGTAGTGATTTCCATTGTTTCAATACAAACACATTCCCTTTCATGTAGTTTGGCTCAGGTTCTCCCGGTCTCGGTGTTAGTAGATGCATGGCTGGGTTCGCGAGTTTGTTGCTTTGTGGTCATTTTAAATGCCACAAATGCAAAAGCAAAAAACTCCCAAGGAAATTTTATGTTACAAACAAGCGATAATACATCATGCATCCATGATTCACTAATGATGATACGTTGATAACTTCTCACGGATGATACATGAGGTATCTTACTGTAATATTCCATGATATGATTCAGGATGATACATGATAACTTCGTGTCTTATTTCTTACTGCAAATCTTCCAAGAAACAACCACACCCACGCCCCTTCCCCAAAACCACCCAAAAAAAACGACGGAAACATACGAAACATACCCCGCTGCCAAACTCCGGGGTCCTTTGCAGCACAATGGACGCAAATGCTGTGAGCTCCGGGAGTGTTAGGTATCAAAGCAAAGACCTTTCTTTTTGGAGTCGTTGGGGTTGGGGTTTGGGACCCCAACCAAGTTGTCATCCCATTGTTGGGACAAGTTCCCAAACAAAATGGACCGTTCAAAATATAGATATACTTGTTTGGAAGTTAACAAACACTGTTACAAACATCCAAGAAAAATATATAAACAAGGAGAATCTCTTACTAAAAGAAATAATTCATCAATAGTTTCAAAAAACTATACAAATTGACCTCAAACTGACCTCTAAACAAACCAAGAAATACTCTAGTTTTTCAGGGATTTACGAACTCACCCATTCTAGGGAAATCTACCAATCATTTTTCTGGTGCTATGGAAAGTTTCAGAATTACCCCAGTGGAATGTTGCAGGTAGTTCACAATGTGCGGCTCCAATGGAAACTCTTTTGACAACCCCAAAATAATCAGAACTCCAAAGTGGCTGTTTTGAAGATAGAGTCAAACTCGTCAAGGCTCCCAAAAAACATTTGATTCTTCAGGAATTCAAACATTGGAACTCTCTTCTTTTTGATTGAAATTGTTCAGATTTCATCATTTTCACCAAGCTCCAAATACATGGAATGTCATTTTGGGGGTGGATTCCCTCGATTTCCTCAAACAACTTAGACTTCCGTTGATCAATGTGATTCACCGGGGATGAGAGTGACCTGGCTGACCTGTATTATTTGGTTGGTCCCACGGTAATGACTTACTCGACTTACTGGTTTCAGATACCTTTCGAGTAAAGAAATCAGGCACCCAATCGAAGCCATGTGTGTTGTTTGTCTACGCGGTGGTTTCAACCCATTTGAAAAATATTAGTTAAAATGGATCATTTCCCCAAATCGGGGTAAAAATAACAAATAGTTGAAACCACCACCCAGGTTTTGTTGTTGTTTTTTGGAGCTTCTCACTTGAGGAGTTCTTTTTTTCCAAGTATCCCTATAAACTGTAAAAAGATTGGGAAGTTCTGCCCGACAATACATCTTTCTTCATAGCGAAAAAAATGAGGGATCGGCAAAATGAAAAGGCCTGAAAGTGGACTATCGTTGGAGGCTTCGCTTTTGGTGTTCCGGCTTCGCTTTGCAAAGCTTTTGATAATTTTGTCTATCATAGTTGTACAGTCCCCATAGGAAATCAATATATTCACAGAAATCCCAAATGCGGATTTGTCAAATCAGGAATGCACTTCTTTTCACAAACTCACGTCGAGGATTTCAATGCCATGTGTGGTGTATTTGTTGAGGATGCTTTGCCAGCAATATGAAAAATTTATCTGGGCGTTGTGCATTTGAACGACATGAGCATCAGGCCTGGTCCGTGGTAGGTCTGGAATTTGTATGTGCCACTTAGGTCCATGCGGGTTATTCTGCATGTCACGTGCAGCTGCTTCATTCAAAGTTGGACCAGGTCTTGTAAAGGGACGCTTTTTTGAAATTAGGCTTCGCTTTTGGCTTCGCTTAGGCTTCGCTTTTGGTCTGCTTATAAACTCTGGATTTTCCTGAAATGAATGACGAGAACAAAATTGTGAGTTTCATGTTTGAGCTGGGCATAGGCTCCGTGCAGCCAAGATGCAGATTAACCCAAATGAATGACAAAAGAACACACAAAAATGAAATCGCACATACATGTCGAAGTATAAACGGGCCTGTTCCTGAAGTCCTTTTCATTATGTGAAAACATGGTATATGGATGTATAGGGAATATGGCTTCGCTTTTGGTGTTCCGGCTTCGCTTTACAAGGCTTTGATCAAATTATGAGTAGAAAGTCCATCCCACAAGAAGACGAAGAGTTGAACCTTTTTGCCGATCGCTCAAATGGCAAATGATCGAATCATTCGGAAGAATCCTAATTGTTTTTTCCAGAAAATTCAACAACATGGCATCACATTTCACATTTCACATTTCTATCAAACAAGTCTGGGCAATTGTAAATCCTTAACCTGATTTAAGGCCATGTTTTTAAGATTCCCTTACTTTTCACCACCATTTGGGGTGACCTCGGTTGAGTACCTATATCAACAATGCCAAGTTTGATGTTTTTTTTGAGTCCCAACTCCATCATGCTGATCAAGAAGAGCATGATCTTTCACCACCTTCGCCAAGTTGAAACAGAGTTTTTGTTCAGGGAAATGGAGATGGGACATTTCCAGTTCTTGTGAGTGTTTCACGGGTAGAAAGGATGAAGGGTTTTGAGTTCTATAGATTTCAATTTGCAACATGCATCTTTCAAACCAACTTCCTTGTTTCAATCGATGGTCTTTGGATGTCTTGGGTCGAATTTTTTGTTTCCCTCTTACTAAACTGACTGAATCAAAATCCTGAAACTCACCTCCCTGTCCAACTCCTTTTCTTTCCAGATACCAGCCGTTCAAGCCATTATCAACAACAACACGGTTATACTTATTCAGAAAAGGTGCCAACAAAAAGACTCTGAGCTGCAACATATTTTGTAAATCAGGTGATTTCCTCGTTTTTCCAGAAATCCTTCAAAGCACTCAGCCGGATTGGGAAAATAAGTTCTGTCACAGCCTCACAGCTACCAGCAATTTAAGAATCTGTAGGAAGTTTTCGTTGGAGTCAAGTTGTTTTGATAGCTTTGGGGAAATACATCTTCAAATGTTGGATTTCCCATTGCGATGTTAGTTTACCGCGGGGTGTAGAGTAGAGTTGGAGATTTTTAAGTCCGTTTATAGAGGTGAAGACTTCCAACACTATTTCGAAATCACCAACAAAACACATCGCCTCTGCACCAGGATTCTTTACCAAGATCTTGCATTCAGCGCCTGAAAGCACCTGATAAAGCAACAAAACACGTGGCTAAAAAACGACCATCAAAGACATACAAGTAGCAGCTTTTTGGACATGAATTGAACATTTTCAGCATAACAAAAAAATTACTTTACTTCGAGTGATCCCCACCATGACATGTTGGGTGGAGGTTGTCAGGTGAGGGTTGTCATTGAGAATATGATGGGAAGAATGGAGAATTTGAGAACATTGATTTCAGGTTTCCTTGGCTTAGTGATACTAGTGAGATGGGCTTTGGTCACGATGTTCCTTTCTTGAACTACTCAGACAGGCTGCCGCATCCATCGGACTTATGTCAGCCTGATCGGGTCAGGTGAGGGTAGACATACAACTCATCTCCTGAAATGTGTTCCGTTACTCTCAACTTCGCAGACTGACTGGAAGCAATCTTCTGACGTTCTTTCTGACATATCTTTTGACATTCTTTCTGACA
>DF241651.1:0-27067 GCA_000507305.1 Breviolum minutum Mf 1.05b.01 | reverse complement strand
ATCGCGGTTGGGGTCCAGCACGCCACACTGAACTGAGAGAATGCCAGTTGCAATTGGGCTCCAGCACGCCACACTGAACTGAGAAGATCCCAGTTGCCATTGCGGTCCAGCACGCCACACTGAACACAGAGAATCCCAGTTAATTGAGGAGGACGACGAAGGACAAGAGGACGACGACGAAGGAGGAGAAGGAGGAGAAGGAGAAGAAGGAGGAGAAGAGTCTGACATAAAATCTAACAACCCTCACCTGACAGGTGGGGAACAACTTAAATCCATGAGCTTCATCTACGCTCCCCGAAACCAAGATAGCATCTCGAAAATAGATGGTTGGAAGACTTTCTCGTTTCCTTTTGGGGCCCGGCTAAAAATTTCAGGGGTTAGTAAAGTCGCTGTAAGTTTCAGGGAGTGTAACAATCAAGAACACCTGTTTATTGTTTGTTGATTTCCTGAACTTCACCGGTAAATGTGGTGCCTCCTTGTCTTGCATACTGTAGGCAATTCGCAGGACCTGGAGGTCAATTTTGGTGAAAAAACATGGAGGAAATTCGTTTCACACAATATTCCCAAGGTGAAGACAGGAACTATGACTATTACGTACTATTATGTAATTATGTAAGGGAGGCCTGGCAATGCTGGCCCATGCATGCACATAATATTTGTATAATAAAGAAAAAAGGTTCTAACTCGGGGTATCACGAATTGTATATCAGCATATCTGCATCGAAACTTCAACATCTTGATAGTATGCTTTCAATCCAAGCTCATAAACAGCTGACTCATGCGCTTCTGCCTGTTTCTGCCCGTGTTTTTAAACCGCTTGGCCTGGTTTTCAAGCACCTCTTGCTGGAAGCATCTTTCAGAACCCTCCTGAGAGGATGGGCAACAACATCTATAGCTAAACCACTTACATAGTGTAGATACACCCCCCCGCAAAATAAATCAAATTTAAGTGTTCTAACCATTTAACCATCCCAAATGGTGTGCGTTTGAAAATATGCCAGATTTTTGTCGATGCATCAATAGCCATTTGACTGGAAACCTTTTCTGGAATAATTGCAGGGATTACGTGACATGTCGTGAATATTCCCCACATCCCGCCAAGGTTTCGGGGGGCGAACGGTGGGATTCAGTGATTGTTGTGAATGGGGATTTTATAAATTCATTTTCCCCCCTTCCTTCCATAATCGTTTGACCCCTTCACAAGCAAAGAACCCCTTAAAAGACGTGACCGGCGTCTTAAAGCTACCCATTCTAAACTGAACCATGAGATGTTGGGACAAATTACCAACTCCCATTCAACTTCACCCTGCCTTTAGGGTGGATGTTGAAATTTCCTGTTGGTTTTTTGAGACATCTTCCTACTGCATCCTATGTACCTCACCCAAGCAAAACTTGAAACAACTTCACCGAAGAATTTCCAGCCAAACCTACTACCGTTGATGGCTGAAATCCTGCACCAGTAGTGGTTGGTAGTCTATCCCATAATTTTACATGGTTTTTATACATCCCAGGTATTCCCAGGTGGTTGTTTGGGATTTCGGAACCATCAACAGTAACAGGTAGGTCCTCTACAAAGAAATAGGCAGCTTTTGAGTAACTTGTCATTGACCTTAGCGATGTTTTTTTCAGCTGTACCATGGGTCAAAATCCATACACCTTACTGCAGTTCGTTTTTTGCGGGAGGGGACTCGATAACATGTCCCTTTCAAGGAACACCTGCTAGGCCCTTGAACAAAAATCACAACAAATTTGGTGAAACAGACCACCGGATTTTTACTCCCTGAATCGCCTGAGATGGAGACAATAAAAGTATACGAAACATGGTCCAAGCGCCCATTGCTCGTTGAGACATTTGAGAAAAATGGAATATATGAAATGTGTGAATCATTGAAGCAGGAGTTAGTAGTGGTTTTGAAAGATATTGGTAAGGCGGAAAGCTATTTGGTAGAACAAACTCTATTCCAAAAGTCTATATGATCTATATATGTGTGCAAACGCAAACGTACGCTTGCATCCAAAAGCCTCAAGAGTTCGCTACTGAGACACTAAGATGTTTTGCATGATTGGTGCTTTATCCTGGGTAGATCTACCAAACTATCAGCTGATATCGAATTGACAAAATAATCTATGATTCACAATGTAGCTCTCATGGCTCAAAGAAACACTCAAATCTCTTGATTCCTGGGGGTTTCTGTCACGGTTTCTGTCTCTTGGATAGAAAATGCTTCCAGCGTTGGATTTTCGAATGTGTAACCCATCAGCATGTTACATGTTCCCATAGCCATAGTCACAACATGAGAGTCTTGTCATTGAAAAATTCAACCTGAATCAAGTGGCTACGGAACAAATTCAAGGTTGAACATTTCAGCATCATGATGAATCATTGCAGCTTGTCGTTCGCCTTGCCAGGTGTTTTTTCGTAGTGTTTTAGGGTGGATTTGCTGCATGAGGCCTTGCGATGTGCTTTTTTGTTGGTGGTTTACGGTTCACCTGTGACCTGAACCTGGCGAACCTGAAGAAGGCCGAAAACGAAATCGATTGTTGCACCACCAACTTGGTGCCAACTCAACTCGTGGGCCTTGACCCATGGAAGACACTTTGGACCTTCCCTGATATCCATTCGAATCGTAGTCTTACTGTTTGCAAAGCGGTCCATCTTTGAAGCTGTGACTAGATCTCAATGACGCTGAATGCCATAGCGGGCGAACAGGCCCAGTTGAAGTGTTGCCAGTATGATGCCAATACCATCTTGAAGATAGATGTAGGGGTCATCAAGCATAAAGTATGCATAAAAGAACCATAGAAAACAATTGAGATTCACAATGCAAGTGAAGCCCAAATTCAAAGCTCTGGTATTCTGCTCTCGTATGACAGTACGTATTGCTGCCAGTGGCCCACCAAACATAAAGATGGTCATCACATTCCCAGTAATTCCTAGCAAATTGAGCGCAACATCATGAGGAAGAAAAGCGTAGGCAAAGACCGAAAATCCCATTGTAGCCAACACCTTCACAATGTGGCTTTTCAGCAAATGTCCCACATCACAGTGCTTGCAATAGATTGTCATATAATACATTCCCAACAACGCTGCCATAAAATTGGGTGTCCACACTGCAGGGTTTCCTAACAAAAGGCCATATGCTGTCCACACACTTCCCTGTGAAGCCATTGCCGAATAAGGCAACATTGGCATATCTCCAACATGTCCTAGTTTGCGAATCCGGGGCATCGCCTCAATCATAGGATTCAAGAAAATACCTAAAGAAACCACACCTGGAAGACCAATTCCAAGTGAACCTACTCCAGGAAGATGTACAAAATCTTCGAAGATCCATCGATATTCACTAAGAGATAAAGATGCTGGAGCTAAAGCAGCTGGCAACATGACACCAAACCACAGGCTGTTGGCTTCAAGAGCTTGAAACTTGGCATTTCCATCCTCTCTTGACTTCCAGATCTTCATCTTCACACATGAAACCTGCTTGGTTTCAGCAGCGTTTGGATGCCAACCTTGCCAACCGTTACCATCAAAACTGCAGCGGTCACGAAGAAGTCGTGAGCTCCGACGACTTAGCCGCGGCGCGAAGAAGCGAGAGTGACGTCCAAACATCTCGTTTTTGAACTTCCGAAGGGTATTACGCCATGAGGTGGCAAAAGGGGCGCAAGGTTAACGGTTAAAACATGCTCAATTTTCAATGGACTCTGCATTTCTTTTTTTGGGGGGAAGGGTTGTGGTTTTTCAGTTGCAGTTTCTGGTGACAAAAAGTTGTACAAAATCAAGGAGTGGCTGCTGCCCGGGAGGGTCTTGGTTTTATGCACAAGATTTGAATAAGATCCTGAACAAATCCAAACTAAAACCTGAAACAACAGGAAACATGCATGCTTACCTTTCTGCCTTTCTATGTTGTTTGGTCTGCATGTTGTCGGTGTAAGTTCTCACTTGAGGCAACTATCTCTATGAGGTAAGTCACTGCGCTATCTAAGTGAAGGAAACTGTGTGATTGTTATGATGTGATCCCCAACAAAATATCGAGATTTACAGATTTTAGAGGTTGTTCAATGTTATTCAAATCTGTTTCCAATCAAATCCTATCCAACTTTTTTTCGTTTTTGTTCGCCAGTGATCCGAAAAAAACATGAGTATCCGATCGACCTGAACCTCTATAATGCTGCGATCTACCAAGATCACTGAGAAACATGGTGACTTGAGAAGCCTTGACCAGGTCAATCAAATCATTTGGTCCATGTGAGCCACGAAAAAAAACGTTATTACTTTCCGTTAAACTGGTTGGTTTATAGGGATCCTTATAATGGCTTATTATAATCCTTATATAACTGGGTAGTATAATCCCCTATATAACCTAACCAACCAGGGTTTTTGTCATTGCTGCGGGCTCTTGAATCCACATCCTGAAGCAAACAAAAAGGTAGGTACACATCCCCGAAAACTCACTAACGGAACCTGAAAATCAATGGTTGGTTGGAAGATGTATTTCCTATTGAAATAGTTAAATAGTCCCCTTTTTGGGGCACATGTGAGTTTTTGGGAGTGTACCTAACTTTGTTTTTGGTATCTTTTTTCTTCCGAAGGAGAGCCGAAACATTGTGGGCTTTCAGGTCGAATGAATTTCAGGCGTCCCATGAGAATGGATTCATGTCTCATGAGCTTTTTGCATAAAGTTGGAGGCTGTGCAGCAAAAGTCTCATTCCAACATATTCAATAAAACTCAATAATGTTCGTCCTTCCAAATTCCATTTGAATTCAAGACATTTATGACCAGGAATATTTCTTTTTCATAAAAGGTATTTCAGTTTTTTTTCAGCCTCTCTTTGGATGTCAACCTTGTCTGACCAGTTCTCAGCTAGGCATTGCTAGCTGCAAAAGTCCGTTTTTACCCGTGCTTTGCGACGTAAGGCACGACTTTTCTTGACGCCTGTACCGAGGCTCCCTGGAATCCCTCAGGGTAACAATTCCTTGGTGTTCGCGGCACCATCACATTTCTCCATGTTCTCGCTCTTCAAGACTACGTTCACTCGCCAAGGCCTCGAACATGGAAAGTGGTGAAGAAATTTCCAGATTCCTTGGGAAGTTTGTATAGATCCTTTAAAGTGGACTCATGAATAGTATATAAACTGCACTCATCAATGTGATATGTACATGTTACATCATCTTACATAAGCTGATTGTATATATATATATATATATAAATAGATACAATATAATACATATATATGTATAATATTAAATATATTAAAATGTCACCCTGAAACCAACATTTCCCTACAAAACTTGAGTATGTTCGACTCTAGGGTCCAGCCCGGCAGGTTGAAAAAGGCACAACATCCACCCATTTCTGCTTCTCACTCCACGTGCCGTGCACTATGGTCATGTATTGTATACTAAGGATGGACTTGAAAGGTTGAACCCATTCAACTGCCATCATTTTTGTTTCATCCATCTGAGGAGTATAAGTCCATTAAACTGCCAATCAGATGGATCTTGAAGGTTGGTTTGTTTTTTGGGACAAGAATTTCAAGCAAAAAAACTACATACGGTCTCACCATGTCTCGCCACGAGACGTCACCATTCACCATTGTCCAAGGTGCTTGACAATATTGATGAGGAACTGATTCTGATCTGGACCTCAAAGAAGGCAACGTCCAACTCAAAAACTACAAAGGTTGAAATTCATTTTTTTCACTTCCTAATGGCTTGACATGCGTTTTTTTCTTCCATGGGATCATCTATCATCTGAGGTCAAAATTTGAGGTGTCAAAAATCACAGGCTTCCTCCACCGAGGAGGGAAATTCCCACGGTCACCAAGAGCTCCTCAACTGACTCTTTTTCTGCATCCCAACCTCCCAAAAAACCCACCGAAAAAAACGAGATCAGTGACAGAACTTCACGGTATATTCGGAATCGCCCAAATTACACCTTCGTTTCGTGGCACGTTTTATCGGGGGGCAACTGGGAGTTGTTGCACCGTTTTCATTTTCATGTGTATATATTTGTTGCAGGGATTTTTTTTCCGGTGACAATAAGTTACATAAGGCCGTTTTTGGTTTGGGGAACGGGGCAAGTTGTGGTTCAAAGGTTGATTCAAAGGGTTGGTTTTAGCTGAATAGATTTTAAGAAGCCAACAACCACTAGGCGACATTTACAGCAAAGTTGCAGGGGAGGGTGGGTGTTGGATTTTGTCGCTCCCCCCACAAAAAATACAGCTAGGCAGTTTAATCCAAAAGTAGAAGTCCTTATGTTATTTGACCCTTCATATGGTACAGTAGTTAGATTCTAAGGAAAATTCACAAACCAGGAAGCGTTCTTTTCATTCTTCAGCCATATTTTTTTCGCTGATCTGTGGGGTCAAATTCCATCATTTCAAGCTGGACTTTTTTCGATGCATGCTGCAAATGTCACGACAAAAAAAACTCTGAGATGGAATTCAGAAAACACATCATAGTTCGATGCTTCGTTAAAACACACGAGAATGGGATATTTCGCACAACCATCTTGTTGAAAGCGATGATGCGCTTTCAAAATTTGTGGCGGACTTCAGCTTCAAACGTAGAAAAACTGCACATCCACTTTGGCAACTAAAAAACACTACCCATCCATACCCATCCAATATATCCTTTAAAGAATCATCTAGTTGGTGGTTTCAACAGATCTCAAAAATATTAGTCAAAATGAGATCATTTCCCCAGGGATTAAAGTAAAAAGTATTTAAAACCACCACCCAGAATATATATATATATAATACAGTCCATAGATACTTTTAGGACCAAACACTAAACATTTCCACAGTAAACACCTTCTGAACCGAGCAACTCAGAAGAATCCGCAATGGTGATGTCATTGTTGTCATTATGAAAGGAGGCTCCAATGCATGCCCCTGTTCGAGGGCCGCTCATCTCCATATCCACCTGTGGACAGATTGGACCAGTCTGGTACCAGCGTGCCAGAACCAATTCGGAATGGAACATGCCTTAACCTACACAACTCCATTGACATCCTACGCAATTTCTTAGAAGATTCGCACAAAGTAGTGGGTCAAGGTGTTTGGCTCAGGGATGGCATTGAAAAGTGATGTTCTCATGAGCCCAAAAAATGTTGAGAAAGGACTCTTTTTGCATCTTTTTGTAAGGTCGCAACTCAGCGAAATTGCAGCAGGAAAACAATCCTGTTAGTGCATAGCTTGTGAAGTGCGTCATTTACATTTACTATGAGGCCCGCTTTATACCAAAGATATGAAAATCAATAATTTCAATTCCAATTGAACCCACTAACTTTACAACCCTTGAGACCGGTGAGATCTAAACGCCAAAGAACAGTTCCACCATTGTTGTCATAGCTCAGAACTTTGATGGAGAACTTCTGAACCAGGAGGTCCCCAGCATAGCCTGTACAAAACACATCAGGTTTTTGGGAAAAACATGGGTGAAAATTAGTTGGATCCATCAGATTGATGTGATTTCAGTGGGTTTGATGAGGTGTTGGTGTTCACGATCCTAAAGGTGTAGATACTTCTCTCATGAAAGTCGTATTTCTAAATTGTTATTTCCTATTTCTATCACATTTTGTGTCCATTTTGGGTTCTTGAGGTTTCTCAACCACTAAGGAAGCTCTCTCCGAAATGAGTTATTGCCAAGATGCAAAGTGGAGCACTTTCAGGGAACGTACCCTCCCCGGTGCAGTCGTAGTTGATGCCACGTAGATCGCCTCAATGAAAAAAAGATATCTTCCACTTTTTGAACAGTGGATATACCCACAACCCTTCAAAAAACATGTAGCAAACCTACAACTTAACCAATTTATGACACTTCTATAGCTCTATATACAACTTTCAAATCATCATCTCTTCCAGCATCTTCTGATCATTTTCATTTCCGTTTGATATGTAGCTTCCCAGCTTCCTGGAATTAGAGTACAACAAAATGGATTTTTGTCACAGTGACAACCACTCCCCTTTTCACCATTGGAAGATATCATCAAAAAACAGAAAAACATCGTTCAAACTTCAAACACAATGCAACCTGGCAGTTTTTCAACATCTGACTTTGACAAATCATTTGTTACAACAATACATTCTCATCATCAAACCAATTCAATCCATAAAAGCTGCTGGTTTTGGAGAAACCATTCATCAATTTGGCACAATTTTTACCAACTATCCTATCCCAAAGAATCAATGTATGTTGGACATATTTACCCACATGAAAACCCATAAAAATCAACAAGTGATGTAACTCAATATAAATCCTCAACTTCCTGGTCCCGTAATAAAAAATATATAAAAACCCACTGGTTGGTTGGTGTTTTGTGTAAGAAGCCGAATGGTTGGTGGATGGGCAGTTCGCCGGTCTCCCTTGGCGCCAAGCTTCGGGATGCCACTTTCAAGGTTTCACTGAAGGACTCGGTCCTCATGGGGTGGTCCCACCGGGTTGGTGGATCAGGAGTTGGAGTTGGACACAATGATGACATCTTAGATATTTGTTTGGTTATCTTAAATATTTCATGTCACAATTAGATGCTATGTTTTTTAAATCAGAAATAGTATATGCATATTATATATTTATAAAAACACATCCACTATTGATTGTATATTGTTGATTGAGGGTAGAAACATTTGTTCTCACATGGACTGGAATCAAACCTGCAACTGGATTCCTGGACACCCACATGATGACTAGATAAGAGTCCATGATGCTCACGGATTGTACATGATTGGGATCACAAACACATTTATACTACCGCACTACAAGTTGTGGGTGCTAAGTATACCTCACCCTATCCGAAGAATCTTGAATCTTAGATGTGAGTCAGTGAAGTACATCTGTTCATTTTTGTTCCTGGAAAAGAAAATGCAACACTGATGGCAAAAGAGCCAAAGTACAAACAAGAGACCTCAGACTTAACCAAGAATAAACAGCAAAGTCAACACTTCTCCGCCGAACAATCTTGGAGACAAGCGACTCAGTCTCTGCCACCACCAGAAAAGGTGCCAAGAAAAGTAGCAATGCTGCCATTTCGTGTGAAGAAAGGGGATAAAAGGCACCCGGTACTCACGCTACAATTCGGCTTGAACTCCGCTGCGGCTTCCAGGGGACAAAAAAGAAGATGCAGCGGGATCTTCAACTTTCAAGTAAAAAACATGTGACAACACGAGAATGCCATTGTGAAACTTTGGGAATGTTAAACAAAATGCAAGTAATGGAACAATATATTTGTACCGTGTCACATCATAACATATCTAATTGTAGTAAATGTACACATATGATGTACAAAAAACACATTTGATTTTATATTTCATTCACCGCCTTTGTTGTTAATTAGCACCTTTTTAACACCTTTTTTTGTGAGGCTTTTTTGGCAGCAAACTATCAACCTTCACAGGTGAAACGATGCGATGCGATGTTTGTTGAGCTGTCTGGTTGATCATGTATTCGGTTGTATTATAATGGCGATAATGGTGATATATTTATGTGTGATATTATATGAATTTATATGAACTTATCTATCACTTGTATTGGTAGATTACATTGTTATAGAATCCATATAATACATATATTCATTGATCCAGTGACACATCACTCGTAAACCCGCGGTGTGAGCTTTGTGACTCAGTGGAGTTCCTCATGTTTTCCCAAGGAAGGTGACAGCACTACCTGCGTTTGACCAGGAGTTTTGACCCACACCTCAACAACCTCATTAAAAAAACACCCCAAGAATATCCCTACAAACTACTACAAACATGGGGTATTTTAAGTATATGATATTGATAAAAATCATCAGAAATCATTTACAAATATGGAGAAAAAAACACGTCCAACAAAACAACACCAACTGAATGAACTTTTTCAGCTTCCAAATTTTCGGCGTGTGTGTTTCCTATGGATCCAACCGATCCACTCGTAACGAGGTTTTTCAGCTTTTCATAGCATTTTCAACGCACCTTGAACTGGTATCGAAACCGCTTGTTTCAGGAGAACCTGAAGCAGGTTCTCCCATGCAAAAACACGATGAAAAAACCCAAGGATTTTTGGAAAACATCAAGGAATGGGGGGAACAATCTGGTAATGTCCGTTCTTTTTTTTTCCCAAAAAGTGTGCGGTCGGTATACATCCCGGGTGCAGGTGTACATCCCAAAAATCAACTCTAGGGATTGACATGTTGAGGATGATGAAAAAAATGAAAACAAAAAACATGGGGCATATATAGTGATCAATGGAGACTTCATAATTTATGGAGACTTATGCCTTATCCAACCGAATCATGTGCAATACATACCCATAAACATGCTGTGGATGGAAGAAATCCTGCACCATCTGGGATGTACAAAACCCTGTAAACAATGGGATAAACTACCTATCAAGTGGTGCAGAATTTCTTCCATCAACAGTATTACCACTCTAGCACAACCACCACATTTTGAAAACAACATCTTCTGAGAATCTTGCCAAGTTGGACTCCTCAGGACCTGGAACGGAAAGAAAAAAAAGTCCAGCCGACGCCCTGTTTGCGGAGGGCACTTTTTGAGGTCGATGATTAGCCCTTTTGAACAAAAGGGTGGCATATGTTACTTAGTTAGTTACTTAGTTAGTGAGTTTGTTAGTTGGCCTAGAGGTTATATTTTTGGCTTTAGAATTGGGTGTTGCTGTTCCACTCTCAAATTTTTGAAGTCATTTTGAAGTGAGGCTTTTGACGTGACAAAATTGTCACTTTTCGACATGATGGTCGCGTTTCTGGGTGCCCCCGGCTGTCATGGAAGAAAGCAATAAACACCAAGAAGTCTAAGAGGCCTCAAAAATGCACCCACATTCGAGCACATCAGGCGTTTTCTCCAAAAAAAAACGTGATGCAACACTGGGTTCTTGTTTAAGTTTGTGTCTTTCTTTCTTTCAAATGTTTGTTTGTTTGTTTGTTTTTTTCTAAAACTATTACACATACAAATCCTATCATGGAAAATCTCTGGTGGCTCTACACTGAGCTTCTCCACCAACCACAGCGGCTGCCAGGGAAGTAATGACTACCTGTTTCTCAACGGCAAATCATATCTGGAGGTGATTCACTGTATCCATCCCTAAGGTTTACAAATCATAGGAAAATCAAAAATGAATTGGGTGAGCTACTCACTCTTCAAGTAACCTCAATGCTTCATATTCATATGTTCATATAATTTCAATGTTTTCAATGTCTCATAAAATTCATGACGTCACATTCACACTGATTCAAAAGCAAAAAAATTTTCTAAACATGTCCCATCTGGCCATAAAATGCCCCTCTGAATTATGCGGTGTTACCTTCGCCCTTTGGCCCTCCCCCAAACCCGCGGTCAAAGGTGTCTATTGTTGCAGTTGCAGCTGCCCCTTCAACCGGGGGTAGAAAGGACATGGCCATGAAATGAATGAAATGAAGGTTTTCTCTGGTTCTCCCAAGTAATATTAGTTAAAAGAACGTGATACAATGCGACTAATCAATAGGTTAGATATGGGTGTTTCCAAAAATTCCCCAAAATGGATGGTTTATAATTTATGGAACACCCCTATTAAAATGGATGATTTGGGGGTACCACTATTTTCGGAAACATCCATATAACAAAAGTACGACATATTGATACAGCTTTGGGGGTACCCTCACTGCGCCTGCTTTAGCGTGTGATCTCCATTGTACCAACGCGCCCATGGCATCACTGGCATGGCCAAGACCAACACCACCGCCACCTGGACAACAGCGGCAACCACGGAGCGACGGACCAAAATTTGGTGGTTGTAATTTGAGGAGATATTTTCCAATGAGATCTAAGAAATACCCTCCAGGGAATTAACATATCCCACCTGGGGAAAAGGAAAATCATCTTCAAAATGCCATTTTGGGGGGATATGTTAGTTCCCTGGAGGGAGGGTATTCTTAAAATATTGTATAATCCATATATTTGGTGGTTGTAATTTAAGGAAATATTTTCCAATGATTTTTTTTGTTCAATTGCGCAGCCATGAGAGATCTCGTGCTGGTGCAAGCATTGATTCAAGCCTAACGTTGGTAGTCAGGCAACCAAACTGCGTGAATAATTGTATGATCCATATATTTTCCATATTAGTGGATTATACAACAATATTTTCCAATACGACCATAAAACTGGTATAATCAATATATTGGATAATCAATGTTCCTAATGTATGATCTTCTGGGGCCTCTTGAGTGACATCTGAAAATGACATCGATAAGACTCGACTCTGGCCTTACGTATCATAAACGTTGAGTTCGAAATCTCGATATTCTTAATAGAAAAATCATTCGGAAATGATGGATGCGGCATCTGTGCTAAAAGTTGATTGATACTTGATACAATCAAGAATCAGGAACATCAATTATGAAATCATCCGACTAGAACTCCATGCTTCAAAACATCTCCAAACAAACACTTAAAAACACATATATATATATATATATATATATTTGCCCCAAAGAAACTAACACCACCTCCATAATCTGGGCATAAATGTCTACCCTTAAGGTCCGGACCGACAGGAAATGATGTCGAATGGCCTTCAAAAACCACCAACTTTTGACAGCCAAATTGGCAAAGATGCACCACTTTTGGTCTGCCGATTTTTTGCGGGGAAATTTCTACCAATTCTGAGAGCTAAAAGTGCCCCTTTTGGCATCTTTGCAAAAGTGCGTGGAAAAGATCCTAAACGCTATAGCCGAACAGGCAGGCTTGATTGTTTTACATTTAAGAAATTCATCACCATCATCATCATCATCATCATCATCATCGTCATCGTCATCGTCATCGTCATCATCATCATCATCATCATCATCATCGTCATCATCATCAATTTGTTGTTCAAGTTGGCATCAATTGTTTCCATGTCGATGGAGATCCCATTTCCTACAACCATCTGGCATGTAATAAAACCTGGAATAATGGGATAAGATTGTGATACAAGACAAGCTATCCCTCTCAACAAGCTGGGTTTCAACCAGCGACATTTTCAACTTCTTCGATTCATCGAAATAACCTTTTGCCCTGCCTCCAACGCATAGTAGGTCAGGATGCTTTGACAAATCCTTGGGCGACTGAAGGGTCGCTCACGACTGTGTTCCTGCTCTGGGTTTTCAATAGAAAACCACCACACCTTCCCAAATCAACCACCCAGTATCCGTGGTAGATTTTGCGGCGAAAAAAAACACTCAGAACCATTTTGTGGGGATCAAGAAGTGCATCCAAAAAGATCCTTACCAGTGACATAAAAATGCCTTGAGTCAATGCTTCCCTGAATTCAAGGTGCTTTTTTGAGACTCAAATCAGTGATTCTAGGGGATCTAAGGGTCAAAAATCTTTAAAAACTTCGGGTGATCTAGGGGATCTAAGGGTCAAGGATCTAACCCCCAAACAGATTCAATGATACTGGATGGGGTTTTCTCACTCTCCAAATTGACGTGCGAGGCGTTTCCAACGATGAGTTATAGCTTGTTACTAAGCACGTGGCATGACATGGCCAGATGGCATGCCTGGCAAAAGCTTGCCATCTTCTGTCCTGGCATCTGGGGTTATGGTTTAAACAAAAGCTAGCAACAAACTGCACCAAACAGCAAAAAACATCCTAAACTCAAACATGGTTTCAAAAATTGGGACAATACCATGTTGGTCATCATCTACTTTACTGAATCTCATCTTCGTCTCACCTGCATGCAGATGTTGCGGGACGCGGCTCTGCAATGAGGGGCTTCAAAAGCAACTGGCGGTGGCACTTGCAAAGGATCATGAGATTGGATATATTGAAATGGATATCATGAAGAACCATCCCCTTATTGAGATATTCATCATTGTTGCATATCACTTACAGTGATGTAAATCAAAGCAACAGGGGTCTGATATGAACATGCCCACAGGTGGTCCAGCGCTTTCCTAAAATACCACCGTGGCGAATGGAATGATGACTTGGGGCCTCATGTTGCATCGCGGGGCCCTTGATCAGCTTTTAGTTAGGATGATATCTAACATGAACATCTGTACACATTTATCTCTAAACACCATATGCATCCAAATACAGCAATGGAAAATCCACGATTACTAAATATGAAAAGGTATAATAACGGTACTAACCGTGTAACGTCTTTGCACTTAAACCAGTTTTGGCTATAGAGCAACAGTAAACATATCATGTACTGTAGCAGTGATGAGTGTTTGCAAGCATACATTTTCCATAAAATCCTTCATCAAAGCTCGGATTGGCCTCGCTCACAATGCTGGTCACAATTATCTCAGTTGCGGAAAAGGTTGCTGGAAGTTGTACCGATGAGAACAAAGGGCTTCAGTCAACATCTTACACTGAACGTCACTCCAAAATTCAGGAATGTTTGAATCTTCAATCCAAATTGATCTTGAACATCCCTTACATTCAGACTCTCACATTGCAAATTCCAGTTCTTCCAACAGATCTATGGCAGAATTGTTGGTCCCGCTACTCGATTTCCGCTACATGATAACTCCCAATCCTGAAGCCAGTCTGTGTCTCCGGCAGCCCCCAAGGCAAAAAGACTGGAGATCCGCCTCAAACGACGCGTAGTTTTTTTTCGATGGAAACGTTTCCGCGAAGGATTTCGAAAAACTACGGGTTTTGATGGAAACGACTCCTTTAGATTGAATATTGATGTACCTTTATACGGAAAAAAAGAAATATGTATAAAGTGTATACATATACAGTATATGTATATATATATATACAGTACATGTGAATATATATATAATATCATATCATAATGATTCATGATATATCATAATTTATAATTATATAGCAGTATATTATATNAATCACCGATTTTCCAATGGCAAATGTTTTCAAGGTTTTTGTCCAACTTTGGCATCTACAGATTCAACGTCGTCATGAGCCAAAGATCTCATGGCACTACTTGGAGGGTCCCCTAAGTAGGGTTGTTCCCCTTCCAAATGGCCCAAATGGCTTATAAATGGGGGTTACTAACCACTTACTAAATGGGATGATCCTCCAAGTAACTACCAGGTAGCAACTCCTCCCCCTCCCAAACCTGTGAAGAAATCCATCCACTGCCAGCAGTATAGGTAGCACCCACGGAAGAAAACTGGCCACAAGGGGGTGAGACTGGACTTCTGAGTCTGAAACATGTTTGAAGTATTTGTAAGCAAGATTCCAAACCATATCAAACCACTTGTAGTATTAGAATTCAGATGTTCGTATTGAATTGATAGAATCCTTTTCAATGCATTTGTAAACGTCCTGTACAAAGCACTATATCTGGGAATGACTCAATCAGTCTTGATCACTTCACTGTGTGACTGCGTGATGGTCAACATCTCAGCCGTGATGATATCTTTGTTGGTCTCACATACAAAAAACAGAGCGTCATCTTGTCTGTATACTGAAAAACCACACCGAATCTCATGTTTGTTACAGTAATTTGAACTGCAAAACGATGGGTCTTTCCAAACAATGCTATCTCCTTTCACCCTCAATATTACCTTGAAATGAATGCACCAACCTCAAAGAAGATCATCTTCGTAGGATTCCCAAACTATCAAAACTACCTTTTGGTTGTTCTCATACAACGAACACGTTCAAAAACACGTTTCCATTCAAGCAAAAAACATCGACGTTTTCTTGCCTGATCACCAAGGCAAGCAAGGGTAAGGGGCTCAGATCTAACCTGCAACCAGCATGGCCTGTGGGCCTATGACTCACCCTTGAGGTCTGCTATGTTCAATTCACCTAATTATATAAGTTCATAAATCAGGATGTTGCTTTTCAATCTCTTCCAGCTTTGTAGTTCACTATTTATGGTCAGAAAATGGATGACTTTTTGATTGGATGGCCAAAGGCATCACGGGCCTATGCAATCCTAAAGATGGTAGGAGACGCAAGTGTGAACAAGCAGGGCCAAGCATAGCATTTTTTGTTGGAATGGTGGTTCTCCTCAATTCCATAGGTTGTACGTATAGACCGTGTAGATTTGTAAAATAGTATAGAATGATAGAATGAAATGGTAGTGCTAGGAAATTGATTCCCATTCTCTCCACTTGTTGCTTGATCGAGTCTTCATTCTGGATGAGATTTTTCATGATATCATGTTGTTCTAAACAAACGATGGGACGACAGCAAACTTTCCTCGCCACAAACATGACCTATGAACATCATACCAGTCCAAACACCCAGTCTGGGCCAACAAAAACGACATCCTCAACAGCTAGTATATAGATCCAAATGAATAGCCACCACACCAATACCATGGCATACGATTATTCCCGAAGCTTCAAGGAATTTCACCCACCGCTTTGGTGACTCATTGGTGACGGATCTAACCCAGCACATTTTTTTTCAGTCAAACTAGTCAGGTTCACGGCAGGCGTATGGTAACTTGACCAACCTCACTGCAGATTCATCAGTGGAAAAAGTTGGCAGGGCCATTATCATCATGCATTCATGTTACCCGAGGTTCCTGGCACATCATCAGTTTCAACCCATGTACGTCATGAAGCTTGCATACTTGTTTGCCATACCAAACATGTTGCCTAAATGAAGTACCTTGTCATTACTACCTGAAAATTTCCCGCTAGTTGGACCAAATTCATGATTTGCAACATCTGTTCTAGAAAAAACTAATACACGCTCTATTTGCTTGTGGCGTGTTTGTACAGCTCAGTTTTTTCAACTCACAAACATTTGCAAACTGCTACTCATGGGCAATAGCTTTTCAACACCAAATCAGGGGGGTTGGAGCTATCTATACAAGCATATGTTCATTTACTGTGTGTATGATGGTTTTTGTACGACATGAAAACGCATACATGTGTAATACACAACTATACCAGTAGTACAGCACACAGCGGTGACGGAAGTTTCAAACATAGGAAACCCATAGGACAGTTGGTTGTCGTGAGTCACGGATGGCAGAGCGAAGACACTGATGGACCGACAAATGGTTGAGGTCTCTTCTCTTTCTCTGTCTCTCTTTCTTTCTCTACAAGCTATCAAGCTATCTATCTATCTATCTATCTATCTATCCATCCATCCATCCATCCATCCATCCATCCATCTATCCATCCATCGATCCATCCATCCATCCATCCATCCATCCATCCAGCCATCCATCCCAGTCACCTTTATCTGGTATACAAAAACTCGTATTTTGGAAACGCCTTTTCATGTTGGCGTTTTTCCTGGCGTTCGAAAAAATCTCCAGTCATGGAGATGGTCAGGGTTTTGTTTCGTGCCTTGCCTCACCTTGGTTCGGCACCCCGACAGCAAAGGCCTCATCCTTGGTCTCTTGGCTCTCAATATCACCATCTTGCCTTGGGCATTGAGATCATTGAGATCATTGAGTCATATCCCTTTGGTAACCCTGAAATACCCTTTGTTTTTGTAAGAAAACACGAGAAAGAAGGTGGAAGGTGGATGGATATTTACTTTCCAAATTCAACTTCATAATCTTTCATCTCATCTTTTCAAGATGTTTTTTTTCTCCTCAATCAGAAAGGGATGTTTAAATACACAAATCATGTTCATGGCCATTTTCCAGGCCACAAAAATGGCCAAAATGATTCATCTAATCTCAGGTTCACACATCGCTCGCCGCAAGGCCATGATGTTTCTTTGGGGGGCGCCACGTGAAGATTGGACAGGTAATAAAGTATTATCTGGATGTTTTTTCAATCTCACCACGTTTCTGAAAGGGTTGAGGGGTCTCACATGTTGCATCATTGGAAATCACATCCATATCATTGACTTCTCCAATAACTTATCCGGCAAAATGCTTGAAAAAATCTACTGGTTTGCTCTCGGTTGAATTGAAGAGATCTACATTTCAAGTCTTTCACACAATTCGACCATGAAGGCCTGCGAAATGAGCGAATGATCAAGCTTTCACATCCAAGCATTGAACATCTTGCAAGGTATCCCACAGGCTCAATTTACCTGTACCTAATTTTTAAAAAGCAGGTTCTTTCTTAATAGATGAAATTATGTATGTGAATGTGAATGTGGATGAAATTTCCGAACCCCATCGATGATATATGTGCATAATTAACAAAGGTATAAATATACACAAACCATAAAAGAAATGCCGTTCGTTTCACCAGCTGCGCTTCTTTTTGTTCGGTGCAGATTGCCGCTTGGGAGGTCATGTTCTTGCCCGACCACGGCTGTGTTTTCGGCCACCTCCTGTCATGCATTCACCATCTTTGTTCAGATTCTATTGAGGGTACAGCATCAACAAAAATACAGTACAACTACATTTGGAACCACATGGAACTACATGGACAAATACATTTATTTTGCTTCTAAACACTTTGATTCGGCAAGGGAGGCTGTTTTTTGTCCGTCTCCAAAAGACTCTTCGGAAGGATCATGAAGAAATCATTCTGCTGGACTCTTTATTATATGGGTGTTTCCAAAAATAGGGGTAATTACCCCAAAATGGATGGTTTATAATGGAAAACCCTATTAAAATGGATGATTTGGGGGTACCACCATTTTAGGAAACACCCATATATTTTACTTGGTCAGAATTTGTCCAACTTCCCTTGCTCTGCGTTAAAATCTTACAGTCAGCTGAACCCGAGACTCTAGACCTATAAACTCAGACCCCATGAAAGGCCCCACTTACTTGCTCGGAAAACTTCTATTTCGATTGAGTCCAGTCTTTCTTTTGTTGCTTCCATTTATATACCGGTTGGAACATTTCAAACACAAAACGTATCCGTATGTTGTACACCAACAACCACAAAGGTCGGTCCTGAAAGTGGTGACACAGGCTCGCCTTCACCCACCACAACAGTTTTGCGCCCAATCTTCTCTGACCTTAGCAATGCGGTTATGATACCATGACACACTGACCCTTCCCGACATCCCGAAGACCCGAAGACTCGGCTTCATTTTTAGTTGTCTTGTTATGTGTTGTTGAGTAAAAACGAATATATCTAGGGTTCATCAGAGTCATATTTCTTTCAAAATGGCTAAATCAACACCCAGCCACATGTTTGGTGGCTGTTGATCTATCTCAATAACTCGAGTTGAAACAAGTTATTGTCAAAACACATCATGCATCATTGAACATCATAATATGTAAAGGAATATGTATATCTAAACATATATCTTTGTGCCATTTTTTTTGGTTATAAACCTTGCTAGTCCCAAAATCCTACAGTATTCAGTACATCCTTGACTTTCAACATGTCTTAAACATGGCAATATCCTGCAAATTATGGGCAAATTTCCACCTGAATTAAGGGCATTTTTGGGTGAATTATTCCCTTACTTTTCACCACAATTTGGGGTGACCTTGGCGGTTTGGTTGCTATAAATTTGCCCAAACAATTATAGCCACTCACCCCTTTCTCAATGGAACATCGGGCCCCACCTCGAAAGATATTCTCGGAGGCGAGAGGGAGATGTGGCACCGTCCTGAGGTCAATGTATTGCAAGTCCATGAAATTTGTGTGTTTTCAATTCATGACAATCGAAAAACATATTTAATATATTTAAGATGCCTACCAAAATAAACTAATCATAGCAATATGTCAAATCATGAGAAATCCTGTTTCACATCACTTCGAAGCATGAATTAGATCTATTCCATCAAATTCAATCAAACCAAATCATATCACAGCATGTTTCATAGAATGCATATCTGGTTGGTGGTTTCAACCCATCTGAAAAATATTAGTCAAAATGGGAATCTTCCCCAAATAGGGGTGAAAATAAAAGATATTTAAGACCACCACCTAGATATTCATCTTCAATTCTCTGACATGTTGCTTGAAACATCCGTGAACCACCACCCAGTTTTCCAACCCCAAACTGAGGTTTCCAACCTCCATGGATTCACGGCCTCATGGTCTTCTCAGCTCCGAGATGGGGGTGTACAATCACAGAAAAGATCACAGAAGAAAAATCACCTGGAGATGAATGGAACAATACCTTAAGCGACAAGATGTCGCTAACAGCTAACACCTTAAAAAAACAGTTATATGGCTGACATGAGTCGTGCGCAAGTGGTTGACTGGCATTTTTTTCCATGGCCAAAGGGACTTATGGCAATGGTTGAATCTTTCCAGTTGCATGTTTTTTGTCCAAAGCAACCGTCACTCTCAGTGTCAAGGTCCTGTTACTGTTTTGAATTTCATCAACATTTTTGTCGAAGGAATTTCAATACAGTATGAGTTCCTCACATCTTTGTTGTCCTTAAGCTTCTCCCAACTTGCAAGTCTCAAGTGCAATGTCATCTAGAAAATTCTGAAGCAAACATTTCATGGCAAAATGGTGGAATATAGCTCTACAGTGTGGCCATTTCCTAAAATTTTGGGCTAGCGCAAACAGATCCAACGTTTCCACCAACCAAATCCAACACACAGTGGCCCGGGCATCCACACTTGTAGGAGCTGAATCTTTGTTGTCTTTCTCAGCATTGGACCATAGATCCCATAAATCTAAAGGCGCCACAGGTGCTTCAGCTTCAGTTTCAGATGGCCTCAATGATTGAAGGCGATGATAGGTTTCAGTCAACTATGGCGACTCATGGTTGGTTGGTTGGTTGTGTGTGTGTGTGTGTGTGTGTGTGTGTGTGTGTGTGTGTGTGTGTGTGTGTGTGTGTGTGTGTGTGTGTGTGTGTGTGTGTGTGTGTGTGTGTGTGTGTNGTGTGTGTGTGTGTGTGTGTGTGTGTGTGTGTGTGTGTGTGTGTGTGTGTGTGTGTGTGTGTGTGTGTGTGTGTGTGTGTGTGTGTGTGTGTGTGTGTGTGTGTGTGTGTGTGTGTGTGTGTGTGTGTGTGTGTGTGTGTGTGTGTGTGTGTGTGTGTGTGTGGTTGGTTGGTTGGTTGGTTGCTTACCCTGCATCGATATGGACAAAATCAGGAAAAAAATCCAAAGATATAAATCTTCTTCGGGGGTTTTACATGTTTCACATGAACTCTGAGGACACGGACACTCCTTTCACATCATTTATGATCCAATCACCAACTTTTATTGATGATTTCCGAAATCCATAGAAAAATGGAAAATGGAACAGCTCCAGCGGCCCACAAATTTCCAGTTGAATTATCATCTTTATTCCAAATGACCTTGGAGTCCTGTTTCAAGTCCCAAGGTTTTTTTGCAGTTTGACAGTCAGAAACTGAAATCTTCACCACCAAAAAAACCCTGCTATTGTCAGTGAGGAACTCCCTTGCGTAGCCCCAAAAAATCCAGGGTTGTGTTCATTGCTTCAAGTCAAGGGAATGAAGGGCAATGAACCTTATAGATGAGTTACCCTGAAACTAACATAGCATCTGAAAATGGATGGTTGGAATACGATCGTTTCCTTTTGATACCCGGCCTGTTTTCAGGTGCTATGTTAGTTTTAGGGAATGTCATTGGAGACGAGTTTCCTCAGGGTCAAAGCCCCAGGAAATATGCCTACTATAGATAATACTGCTGATGGAAGAAATCCCAAACAACCACCTGGGATGTACAAAACCCTGCAATTAATGGGACATCTACCAAATTAACTGGTACAGGATTTCTTCCATCAACAGTATGTAAATATAGTTCAAATCATTGTAGTAAAGTGGCGTTAAATACCGTACACTAAATTTGAATGTTTGATCAAACATATATGATGCTTCATTAATGTATACACACGTGCATAATTGCATGTACATATAAATATATAGCTATACTATAACACTCCCATATATTATGATTCACGTCTCATTATCTTCACTTGATGTATCTACATCCATGTTTCTTAGGATTTCACATTCGAGATAAACATGATCATCCTCATGGGACGTTGTATGAATAATGTCCTTTACCGTCGCTCTCTTGGGCCGCTGACTTAAAAAGATCCCTCGCCGGCTCTATCTGCGTGGACTGCTTTGGCCCTTCCTGCGACGTTTGCGGTATACATCTTCGTCTCGAAAGGTAAACCAAAACACGACGTGATGTATGCAAGAACCAAAAACAGGAGCATGCTAAACACACACACACACACACACACATATCTTTGAGTGGTTTTTACGAGTTTCTACGGCTAAGGTGCATTTTATTCCAACATGCATTCATCATCTAGGAGGATTTCTTGGTTTTCGGCAAATTTGAAAAGTTGCAGTTTCTGCAAAATTCAATGGGAAATCACAACCCGCATCCGTTCGTTCACCAACATGGCCCTCGTCCTTCGCCAATCGCTCCAACAAGTCATGGGCATCATATTGATCCGTGACGGGAGCCTGCTCACGTGTGGCAGATGTGATACAGTTCCCCCTGTAGCTTCCAGGAATCTAAATGGACTGAGATAGCTTTTCAAAAGTTCTGATGTGTATCAATTTGGTGAACGTAATACTGTTCATGCAAGCTAGGATCAATGAAAGATAGGTTGAGTTTTGCATCTTGAAATAAGACCTTAAAACAAATGGATACCGGAGAGGTTGAGTTTTGCAGGGTGGCGACATCTCAGTTTCATCTGTCCGCAGTCTACTCCCCAAACCTAACGAAGCCACCCCTGTCAATTCTCATGTGGTGGTTGACCATAGACTAATATTTCCAAGTCATCTTTTCATAATGACTAATCACTAACATCCAATTCTATCCAATTCTTGTAAATAATCAGCACATGATACAAGCTAACATCAATTGACCATGAACTATAGACTGGAAACCCTAACCCCCAAACATCTTTCTGCACCTTGTCTAGCTGCCGCCGGAGATTCAGCAGTAAGGTTTCTGTCCAAGTATCAAGCCTTCATCGGTTTCAACGGTGGAGTTCCACCCCTTCGGGTGAAAGAAAAAAAGTAGAAGGGCCCTTTTTTCAGGGATAGGATGAGCAAAACAGACCTACTTATTAACAACCTTATTTCTTGCTGAGGTAGTTCTGGTCCGGGTAGTTGGGAGATATGATTGAATTTGGATCTCTCATCATCCTTGCGCTGAAAGTAAAAAAACAAACCACTGCATGTCACCAGATTAAAAAGTCATTCTAGATGTACAATCCTCCAGCCATAAAGAAGGAACAGAATGTACCCCAGTGTGATTGTGGGTATACTTTTGGGCCGCGGGTACATAAAACTTTCACAATCAAATGGGAAGAAACCTGACAGCAAAAAAACAGTAAGTTCCGTGGTATCCGATTGCTCCCCAAAATTTGCTTGATATCTATTACATTTTCGCTACCTTTGAGTCCTTTCAAAAGCAACACTTATATAAATGGGGAAAACATGCATGTATGGGTGAAAGAAAACACCCAAACTACTCATCTTCATCTGATCTCCCCCACTGGTTGTGGCCGCGGAAAAGTTTCAGGTGGATCATCTCTACTGATCGGTTTTCCTGTTACCTGGGGAGCCTCAAGACTATTCAATATCCGAGGTTGTAAACCTCATAAGCTGTAACTGCCAACATTAAAAGAAACAAACACTGATATTTCATTGGCAAAGGAAAAGGCGACCGGAAAAAGTGCCTTAAGATTCTTACCCCTAACATATCCCCAACCAAGGCACTTTTGACGATGATTTTCCTTTTCCCCAGGTGGGATATGTTAGTTCGCTGCAAAGTACCTCTCAAATCCATGTTGACTTCCTGTGAACAAGCCATCGTCAAAGCGTGCAACCCCTGAGATCTACTGAGGATTCCCTACGCATCGAGTTCTTTGAAACCTTCCTCGATGGCATCGACCTGACAAAACAAACAACGACGAGGATAACGACCGTTTTTTTTTTAAAGCATGCCCGGCATCTCCATAAATCCAATCCGTTGAAGATAATATATGCTTGACTCTTAGGATTTATGTTTCAACTTAATAAAGTATATTCAATTAAGTACTCTGCAAATTCATCATGATGCCCTTTGCACCTGAGTGAAGTTGGAATTCTAGGCATTTCGAAAGTCCCTAGAATTAGACAACCTGATTTGTTTGGAAGATTTCGAGATAAACCCATCAGTCAAAAGGGAAAGTCAACGGACAACGTCTAAAACAAAGCTTTTAATGAACATGTCTGGTCTACATTTTCCAAATCAAGGTTCCAACTATGGCCATGCTAGGCAAGCATAGTCTGCATTGGTGTGTTGTACAAGTGAACTACGAAAACAACCCTCGTCCCATTCCATTATACTGGGTGGTCGGTAAGGATTCCTATCTGGGGCTATCATAATCCCAAAAATAGAAGGCAGTAATAGTATTAAGTATATTTTCTCTTTGCAACTCAAACAAAACAGGAGCATGATTTATTGCGACTCTCAAGTGAGAAACATATTTAAGTATATATATATATATATAACTATCTATAGATACCTATAGCCTATAGTACTTCCATCTTTTTCAATGGCGTTTGTTGGTGTTTTGTCAGATTGCTCCAGGACTTGGTTCAGGGGATCGACTCTGGGACCTCCCAGAGTGTCAGCTCCTCTGAAAGTGTCCGCAAATGCTTTCGACCTGTGATGCAGGGTGAGTCCATTGTAACCATGGTCGACATGGTCGACATCGGCCCCAAGGTGTCGTTTAGAAGAACGGGCCCCATGGTATCCATGCCATATGTTTCCCTACAATCCAGATGTTTTTTTCTAAATGCTTTGTTCAAAACAAAACATATTATACATACATGTTACATGTATGTATAATATATTATAACACACATATATTATGTCATCTATCACATTCATATCCATCCAAATTCATATGTATCGCAAAAATGTGGCTAAGTTTCAGGCAAGCTTGTACCAGCTTCTGATTGCTGATCTGCAACCTGGTCTGTTTTTCAGCTGTTTTGGGATGTGGATTTCCAAAGAACGAATCCAACTGTCAAAGGTTTGGTGGGGATTTCGTTCACGAAGCCATGTGGATGTTTCCAAAAAAGTGGTACCCCCAAATCATCCATCTTAATAGGGTTTTCCCATTTCGGGGTACCCCTATTTTTGGAAACACCCATGTTGAACATCCAAATACTATCTCAAAACGACATCGCCTGTTTTCAATGAACCTCACCCTTCAAAGGGCGTAAAAAGTCCTTGAACAAAAACAGTGAACAAAGATGTACTTGCTTAGGATCTATTTGAATTGCCCCCTTGTGAGTTTGTTGTGCTTTGTTCCAAGTTTTGCCCCTTCATTTTTGGAATTCACCGTATCTTTAGGGAATCCGTGTCTGGCAAAATTTACGGAAAGGATAAGTTAATATACAGTATACCTCGGAACATTCCCCCAAGGTTAAATGAAATTCTCACATGTCTAGGTTTGAACATCGTTCTGCGTGGCATCCTGGCCGTGTTAGCGACTCTTGGAAGTCCAGACTTTCCATAGGCCTGCAATACCATTCCAATGCCTTGACCTGCGGGATTTGATTTTCACCCACAAAAACCGCGGTTTAAATTGAAAGAGATTCGTTGTCCCCTTGCAATTGGCCGTTGATTTATTGTTGGGTTGTATGAAAAAAAAGAAATCTATGTCTATATCTGATGAGTTTTAGAGTCAAACTTCATATGCAAATTACTTGATAGTGCAGAAAGCCTATTCAGCATATTATCGTGCAGATTTGAAACTAAACAGTGTGCCTATTAATAATGTATACGTATACATGTTATGTACATGTTTATAAAATATAGTTATAACATCCTAATATAACACTTCAATCATTCAAACGTCTGTCAGCTCATTTCCGGAAACTCTGCACGTTCTCAGTAGTTGTTTTGCTATTGTCCGAAGCATAGATAGGAATCCGAAGGCAAATTGGATGAACACAGCCAGAGGGGCAAAACATATCCAACCTGTATCCAAGCCGTAGTCAAAGTAATCTGCGAGTAGGTTGTTACAAAATTGTTACACTTTGCAGGCAAATCCTACCTTGCAGAACACTGTCTGTTCGGGCTCAAAATCTCCTCTCCCACAAAATTATCCAAGCAAAGCATCATATTATCATGCCATGCTGCTTCAGGGGAAGGGTGTCAAATCTTGTTGTGGATACCGGCGCGGTTGGTTCGCTGGCAGGCTCGCCTCGCCTGAGAATAAAGGCATCTTCTGAATGATTTGCTCAGCCAACAAATAGAACAAGATCTCAGAACCTCGGTAAAAAAACACTTCTCACATGACATGGATTGCTTGTAGTGGATTGGGTAAAAAAACATGTTTGATAGGTCCATAGTGATCGGGGATATAGGTTTTACACATTCTGTCGTACTTAGACAAAGATAGTAAACGGTTTTTGGCAATATATAGTCATACATAATCCCTTGTAAACCAGGGTAACTTCTCAAGTTGATCCAATTGGGAAACATTCGCAACTTTTGTCAGCTCAAAGTTGGTTCCTTAGTCAGATCCCTGGAAAGAAAACATCTTTGGAACCAGTGCATTGGTGAAGCAATGGGCACGGTGGTGGTAAGTGATCCGTTTCGGGGGTTGGTAAGTGATCCGCCTACCATCATAGTTTCGGGTCTGGCCCCTTCCGAGTATCAGTGACGACATGGGTAGCCACATGTTTAGTAGGGAATTCCTATAAACCTTCACTTGCCACTGCTACTGGGAGGGGGCCACACCCAAATTACCACGTACTTCCTTTCCAACAACCACGATGATACATATTGATGATAGAGGTCAGCTAGTGAAGGTGCTTCTTTTATTTATATCTTCACAGTTCTTCCAACAAATCAGACGCAATCTGATGCCTGCAAAATTCTCCTCATGGACAATCTGACTGGAAAAAACAAGACACTCAAAGACAGTCATGTCACCAAGACCAAACCACCAACCAGCAAAGCTATACTGCATATTTTCCAATTGAACGAAACAATATCCCCTTCAAAGGTAGCTGAAACCAATGATTTTCCTCTTCCATAGGGTGGGATATGTGATCGTTCCCACGGGCTCCCCCTACGCACTTCCAATTTTGCAAAGCTATAGGCCATCATGGCAAGCGCCTCGTTCATGTGTATTTGCCATCGTATCGATTAATTTTTTCAGATGCTCTCTGGATGGTGGACTAAGAAAGGTTACTGAAAAAATTGCTTGCCATGATGATGATGATGATGATGATGATGATGATGATGATCACTATCACTATATACAGTACATACTATT
>DF241650.1:28716-74021 GCA_000507305.1 Breviolum minutum Mf 1.05b.01 | reverse complement strand
TTGTTGTTGTTGTGGTTGTTGTTGTGGTTGTTGTTGTTGTGGTTGTTGTTGTTGTTGTGGTTGTTGTTGTTGTTGTGGTTGTTGTTGTTGTTGTTGTTGTTGTGGTTGTTGTTGTGGTTGTTGTTGTTGTTGTTGCTACTAGTAGGGCCTTTTTGTTTCAATGGATGGTTCAGAATGTCGCAACGTCAGACTTCACAGTGTTTCCACCATCCAGCTGGCTTGATTTCGAAGGGGGTGGGGGGAGAAAAATATGTTGAAATATCCTTGTTCTGGACAGCCTTGATGCACAAATCTCGCTCAAAATCTCAACCCGGCCAGGTATCAAATTTTTGAAACCTGGCCAGGTGAATCACTGTAATTTTTGTACATCCACTTTGGGGGCCAAACCCGTGTTGCAAAGATCTTGAACTGTGTTTCATATCAAAGGGGGGATCCGGTCTCTAGAAAATCCTGAACAAAAACGGTAGATGTCCAACATCAAAAACACATAAAAACACGAACTCATGGTCCAAACAAATAACTATTGAACCTTTTACAAATGATGATTTGTTTTGAGTTCTAGTCCTCAAACCAACCAAAAAAACATCCTTACAGTTAAATCGCCCAAAGGACGGTGATTTTTCCTTTTGGACCCCGTGACCTTCAAAAAAAAATTCCTCCTCGCCAACTCCCAGCACCCGCAACCCGCAACCCGAAAGGATGAGCACTCGGAGTACTTGGATTTACCCAAGACGGTCTCGGGTGCCCTCATCGGTGCTCAAGGTCGGGACACCGTCCACGACGTCTTTTTTTCTTCGGTGAAAAAAAAAAAAGGAGGAGGTATACAACAAGTGGCAGCAGTGGGGTATAACTAGGTGGTGGTTTTAGATATTTTTTATTTTCATCCCTACTTGAGGAAGATTCCCATTTTGACTAATATTTTTCAGATGGGTTGAAACCACCAACTAGATAATTACAGCATTTCAAAGAACAAGCAGCCCAAAGGGCCCCAATAAAAAAAACATACCCATTTGGAAACGATATATCTTCAAAACAAAACCATTTTCAGGTCTGAGCAAAGTGGGGTTCAGGGAGGGTTTATTCCATTCTTTGAGTGGAAATTTCGGTTTCAATTATTTTTTATGTTCACCCCTATTTGGGGAAGATTTCCAATTCGATTAATTTTCTTCAAAGGTGTTGAAACCACCAACTACGTAGTTTTTTTTTGGTTTTGAAAAGACAAGTTTCGCAGCTTAGTGATGTGTAGCAGATTTCAGTTCTGTTGCTGACCGGTAATGCTCCGATCATATTGGTTAGTGCATGAAGCCGGCCAGTTGTTTAAGTCTTCATGAAGCCGGCCTATCTTGTATATAGACTTGTTTCTTTTCCCCTCAATTAGCAGCTCAAGTATTGTTGGAAGTTTCTTCACGTCATAATCCTTGGCTTATGCAGATTCATCTAGTATTGGATCATGCATTATTAGATTATATTAGATCCTTACCTCCACGAAAGATGGTCCATCTAGATGTCACCACCAGAATCTTCGACACCTGTGGAGAAACTCCACCTTTGGATCTTGAGGGTCCCAAATGGTTATGGCTCAAAGTTAGGGAACCTCCATTTTTTTGTCCCGTGAGCAGTAAACAAGGGCCCCCGGTTATTTGTTGTATGGGATGAGTTTTTTGGGACCCAGTTATATGGGGGTTATACCAAGCCACTATAAGGATCCCTATATAGACCAATCAATATAATAGAATGTCATAAAGGTTTGTTTCACGCTGGTCAATTGTGCATCTTAGTAGGGAAGCAGTGGACTTCAAGGCACCTCACATTTTCAAAACACACCTCAACCTTCGACCATATCTTGTAGAAGATTCTCTGGCCGCCATGGACGTCATTCTCCGCGAACTGAAAGTGAAGACCTTAGAAGGTGGTGACCTCATGGTTGAAGTCATGCAGACAACCACCATTAAGAAATTGAAGGCAATGCTTCATGAAAAGAAGCATGGTCAAGATCCGATTGAGCGCCAAATCCTCAAAGTAAAGGTCCTGGCCGATGGATTGCTAGTAGATGACGATCAGACACTGGAGTCTGCGGGGCTGTTGCATGCGGAGTCTGAAGTGACTGTCATTTATTCTAGAAACGAAGTTGAAGCGGCAACAAAAGAGGCAATCCATGAAGAGGGACTCCTCCAAGTCAACATCCCGCCCTCTCTCACCGAAATTCACGCTGGAGCCTTTGAAGACTACCATCATGTGGTCAAGGTGGTAATCCCCGAGTCGGTGACTGCCATTGGGGCCGGTGCCTTTGACGGTTGCAAGTCCTTGGCAAGTATCACTATTGCTGAGACAGTGACATTTATTGGGCACCATGCCTTTGCATATTGTGAGACTCTGGCAAGCATCAATCTCCCTCAGTCTGTGACTACCATTGGGGTCTGTGCCTTTGATGGGTGCAGTTCTTTGGCAAGCATCACAATCCCGGAGTCTGTGACGTCCATTCAGAACTCCGCCTTTCGAAACTGCAAGTCTTTGGAAAGCATCACTATCCCTGACTCTGTGACGGCCATTGGGCGCCATGCATTTGCAGGTTGCAGGTCTTTGACAAGCATCACTATTCCTGAGTCTGTGACTGCCATTGGAATCAGTACCTTTGAAGGTTGCGAGTGTTTGGCTAGCATCACTATCCCGGAGTCTGTGGCGGTCATTGGGGAATCTGCCTTTAAAGGTTGCGAGTCCTTGGCAAGCATCACAATCCCCGAATCAGTGAGGACCATTGGGAACTTTGCCTTTTTTGGATGCCATTCTTTGGAAAGCATCACTATCCCTGAGTCTTTGAGGAACTGTGTCCGACTTGCCGACTTGCCTTCAATGATACAAGTAAGTTTCAACTAAACAAACGCAACTAGGTGATGGTTTCAAATATTTTGTATTTTCACCCCTATTTTGGGAAGGTTTCCAATTTGACTAATATTTTTCAAATGGGTTGGTTCAACCACCAACTAGGCAAAGTCTGACTCTGATTGTTTGCTGCAACTTGTTGGATCTTGGCTTTTTCAAGTTGGGCAACGTGGGCTTCCAAAAAGGGCCAATCCATGGAACTTTTCACTCCCGGGGTAGTGCCATAACCAACCAATCGTTCATGAGATGTTATCATAAGGGTTCTTCTTGTAGCTCAGGTAGTGGACTCGACATTGCAAAAAGGTCCATAATACAAGTCATGATGTTGAACAGTAAAAATGTTGTTGGGGGTGGTTGAAACAATTCGAACAGAACTCCTGTTTTTTGATGTTTGATGTTTCTAGATTGATATAGAGGACCTCCGAATTGAGTTGTGATGAGTTGTGTGTGTGTGTTTTTTTTGTTCGGATTCTACGGGGTAACTTCTGGAAGATGGAGAAAGGTGTGAGTTAACCAAGTTTCAAGTTGTTTTCTACCGTTTTTTTTGGTAGGCCAAAGTCTGAGATCTTCTGGCCCCAGAATGGGATTGAGCACAAGGATTGCACAATCATAACAACTCAAATATACTCAAATAAGAAACTAAAAGCCTTTGCAGATTGAAACTTTGTAGCATGAATGGAACATTTGAGTACTTTTGTTGGTTGTGGATATGTGTTATTAGTATCCTGTTGTAGTCGATACGTTTCAGCAACATCAGAAGGTAAGCAATTTTGTGAAAAGTGCTGCAAATTGAAGTTATCTATTCAGCAGGAAAACACATGAGAGCAAACATGATTGGTTAAATTTGATGCCTATTGTCCTACTTGTCACTTGGATATTTGCTGATTGGAAAGGCTCTTTAACCACCAAGCAAATGCATCCACGCTATCTACAAACAGGTTTTGCGGGAGTAGCCACTATCTTTGTTTGTTTAAGGTTATATATATTTTTTTTCCCTTTCTACCATGCTAAATCACCATTTGTCACCACCATTACACCCTGGAAGATTAACGGCTGGAACCATCTGGAACCTATAAATCACCAATTTTTTGAAAGGAAAATGATCTGAACCAAACCTCCAGGGAATTATATGCAAAATGTTAATCTTCAGGGGTGTATCCCATACCATTCATGGGACTGGTAATTATATCTACAGTATCTACAGTTGGTTGACTTTTATGGTTTTCATGCAGGTAAATATACCATACCTGAATTTGTCACCACCATTAAGGGGAATATGTTTGGATTTTTTTCCAACCACCAAACAATCAAATCCAAGTTATCGCAATCCCATGTCACCTACCGACCCGATCCACTCATCGCGAATTAGGATCTATATATGGGACGAAAGTATGGTATATTCACCTATCATTTTCTTCATTGGAAATCAACCAAACATGCAGGTAAATGTACAAATCGTCCCATGGATCCGTCATGGGATATCCGGGATCCAATTTTCTCCCGGTTTTCTCGACTCTTCAGGCGCCAGAATTCGGCAATTTCAAGAGACCAGTGGTGTCGGGGATGCCCGGTTGAAGTGTTTGGTATAGGAATCGAAATCTGTTACCCCCCGCCTCCCCGAAAATGAAGGAATCCGTCCCCCCCCAAAAAATTAAGGGACTATATACTTCAAAAGGATTTTGTTTTCGCTTCCAACCATTTGATTTTCGACAAAATATGTGAGTTTTTGGGCCAGTCAACTGGAACAGGTAAGGTAGAAAGGTGAGGTACCCTCCCTGAAACTAACAGCAAGTTGGCACCTGAAAACCCGATAGCTTGGACGACGATCCGGCTTCCTTTTGGGGATGCGGCCTACGAACTTCGTGGCGAAGTGTTAGTTTTAATTAACGAGTGTAAACCTTCGGTGGTGGTTTTTCATTCCCCATATTTTTCGGGACAATTGGACAAGTCCATCCTTGATTGTCAATATGGTAATTTTGAGGGAGAAAAGAAGTTGAATAGATGATGTTTTTACTCAATTATAGCGATCCTCACACGACCTGGGCCCCCAAAATTGTAGCTGAGGTTTCGGGAAATCCTCAAAAATTTCAGGGAAATCTAGGTCGGTGAAATATCATTCCATTTGGGCAGATTGTTTGGGCTTGGTTTCATAAAATAGGTGGGAAGAAACGTGAGATGCTTGGAGAGAGTTGGAGTTGTTCACCTAGAGAGGTGGAAAGTGAGAGTTGGAGTTGTTCACCCAAGCGATCATGAGAAACCTACAACCCCAAGACTTTGGTTTAGACGTTTGCAATGACTTACTTGGCCAATGGCTAAACTTTAAACTTTTTGGGATTACATATTTAGTAGGGAAATAAAGTTCAAACTTTGATTCAGGGTCCATTGGCTACGTGAGATGACTATTTAGGCATTGGTTTGTTGACATCTTTGTATAAAAGATTTCTTGGAATCAACCCGCAAAAAAAACAAGTTGGAGGATTATATATCTTTTCTTTGCAATATTTCTGAATATTTGATAATATCTGTATCTTGGGGGATTGCCGCCAAAGCCCTGGTTCACAGCTTATAACTAATAAATACTTTAATTCTTATGAAGGGAACCCCTTTTCCAAGCGTCGAAAATGTCCATTTTTTACAGTGTGTAGGCAGGACCTTAATTTGTATATCTACGATATGATCTCAGATTTTTTGTTCACCCACAGGGAAGGGTTTTTCGTAACCTTGTCACACAGTTGCTGGCTCTTCAATCTTCCACCAACAAGATGTGAACAACAAGCACAGTTGAACACCGAAATCATTGGAACAACGCATGCAGAGGCTACAGAAGCTCTAATTGATCTGGATCCATTCTGGGTGGTGGTTTGTTTTTTGTTCAGTTCTGTTGGGGTGTTTTTGAGGTGTTTTTTTTTGGTTGATTTTACTTTTCCTCTTTGGAATATCCTCCAATTTGTCTTTTGTTTGAGATTTTTTGATCACCATTGACCTCCAAAAGGGACGTTGATTTTTTTTGGATGCAAGAGAACGTTTCCTCACCCATAGCTTTCTTTGAGACTGGTATATTTACCTACATGTGCCATAAAAATCAACCAAATGTAGGTAAATATATCAGTCCCATGGATGGTATGGGTCAGAAATTGATGCCATGAATTTGACAGGCACGCATTGATATTGACAAGTCGGGCTCGCGGTGTAAAGTGCGCTTGACAGGAAGCCAGGCGTGACATCTTGGGAGACTTGTGCTGGAGTGATTTCGATGGGAACCCAGAACCTTCATGTTTAGGCAGGGGTTACAGCTCATATATTTTCAGGGCTTACACCCCTGAAGATTAACATGGAACATAATCATGGAGGTTTGGAAGATCATTTTCCTTTCTGAATGGGTGATTTGTAGGTTCCACGTTAATCTTCAGGGGTGTAAAACCCTTCACTGAACTGATGGTTTTGGGGTCCAGAGGTTGGGGGTCCAAAAAAAATCACCCCCAGATGCCCAGATAAACACTTTGGGCACTCGCGGAAAAATCCAAGGTTTTTTGGTCCAACTAGATCTGTCGTCACTTTCAGAGGTCGTGAAAACATATGTAATTCGCACGTGAAGTTAATGAATTTCACCGGAGAGGTTGCCATCTTGGATTTTTTTCTGAAGTTCCCGAAATAAAAATGAATTGATCATTCCAAAAACAAATCCAAACTTGATCATTGCCATGAATTGATATCATTTATTTTAGTCAACCAACAAAAAAAAACATCCAAATGGCTCCATGCAGGAAAACAAAAACGGACCAAACATTCCAACATCTCCCAAAGCGATTTGCATGTTGTGAGTGGCAGGAAGCCATTACCATCGCCAAGTCGTTGATCCAGGTGCGATTTGGTGATGAATTTTTTGCCCAAAAATGGCCCCGAAAGTAATGGGGCCCCATATATCAATGGCCTTATTAAAAAAAAAGGGGTTTCACTGGGGGCTTTGGTCATAACCCTTGCTTGAAGTGGAGGTATATATACATCTTTTGGGCCGGGACCAAATAAGTAGGGGCCGGGGCCCACATGTCACTTCCACTTACAACGAAGGGGTGAAAAAGCTCCCAGTTCGGGGCCGACCTTGCGGGTACCCCACTGAGGAGTTGAGCATACAACTGTAGGGACATGCAGCCAGACATGGACATGCACCAAACAAAATGGAGCGTTGAAAGACAATGCACATATGGCTCAGAATCAGGCTGCCCCTACTAGTAAATGGAGTTATGGCCCCCCTATAAGTGGAGTGACATCGGCCCCTACTCATCGTTGGTACCTCTTTACAGCCCACTTTGTAGCCCTCGAAGATCAACTTACCGGGCACCAAACCGATGGGATCAACTCCCTAAGCGATTTGTTAGTTTTATCATGGAAATTGGGTGGTAATCCCAACATGTAACATCAACCTATTTGAATAGTGCCGTTCTTGTAGGTGGGGTTACGATTGGGGTTTAGGAGACTGAAAACCATGATTTTAGGGAGTGTGTCCAGCATTTTTTTTGGATCTGAAGATGGATCAATCTTTTGAGAACATTAACAACAACAACAACAACAACAACAACAACAACAACAACAACAACAACAACAACAACAACAACAACAACAACAACAACAACAACAACAACAACAACAACAACAACAACAACAACAACAACAACAACAACAACNACAACAACAACAACAACCACAACAACAACAACAACCACAACAACAACAACAACAAAAACAAAAACAACCACAACCACAACAACAACAACAACAACCACAACAACAACAACAACAACAACAACAACACCAACACCAACACCAACACCAGCAACAACACCAGCAGCAACAACAACAACAACAGGTGTATTAGTATTTCTTTTAGGTTGAATATTTGAGATTTGGAGATGTTTAGGGATGTTTATGTTGCTCCTTCGCAGTTTAGTTGGAGCTTGGTATTGCAAGATGTTGGTCTCCAAAAAAGCAATCCATGAACTCGTACTGCCTAGACGGCCTTTAGCCGTCTATGTGATTCCGTTCCAGGCTGAGTTGGACAAGAATATGACTCCAACCAAGACTCCTGGGGCGGCTGCGTTGCTGGGGAACTCAGGTCCTGAAGACATTTTGCGTAGGTGAAATTGGAAGCTTTCGCATGATTGAGATTGTTGACTATGACTTTTTGTTAAACACATCATATTTTTGGTTTATTATCAATTACATACATGGCTTTGGTATCACTTGAACATTTATCAACATGCAAATCTATACACAACTGAGATCTTGTACATACAGGTTCGTTTTGTAGGAATCAAACATCATATTCAGCTCGCAGTTCATCTCAACGATTGTCATTTAACACTTTTTCAAAGCAAGTTGATTCAACAAATTTTCAGCTCCCCAATTGGAACGGTTAAAAATGACATTTCGCAACAAGAAACCAGGTGCAGAAAGTTGCTAGGGGGTTTCATTGTTTGAAGCCCGTGATATTTACACTCTGGTAAACTAACATAACAATGGAACATGGACCCTTTGACGATGTATTTCCTATTCAACACGGTAATAAACCACCCTTGCTATGTTATATAGATTGCCGGAGGGTAACTCAAGTTGACCAACTTTTATTACACAGTCCGTACATGTCTGAGTGAAACTCGATGTCCTCTTTAAGGACCAGTGGTGTATCGCATGGACAAATGGCGGTGCCAGCGTCACTGGGCGAAAACGTTTCGGCAAACCCGAAACGTCGTCACAGTAAGGGGGAAAAATTGTCGTTCCAAAAGTTAGAGAACCTTAAGAAATTAAAACCTTCAAACACATCTCACCCATAGGATCCATGTATGATATATTTACCTACATGAATGGTTGATTTTTATGGTAAATGTAGGCAAATATATACCAGTTTGATGGATGGTATGGGTCATGATTTGTCACTTTATTTTGTCTATGCTTTTCTTGCAAAGATGACTTGGTGTTTGCTCCAATTTTGTCTTCATTTTCTACGATCAACCTTTCCCCAACTTCACAGAGGCGCCTATTTCGTGAAGCAAACTTCAATGTTGGGGTGAAATTTCTTGGCTGCTAAAAGATAGGTTCATGTCCTATATATTACCCGGATGTTACTATGATTTTTTAAAGCTTAAGGGTTTTGGTTTCAATGTTTTTTTTGTTCTAAGTACTTTATCCCTACATGGAAGATTCACCCATCCGATGAAAAATTCCCATCCAATCATCAAACTAGTGGTGTGAATTTTTGGGATCGCCCATAGATCACCAAACATTCATGGATTTTGATGGTGTGAACATCCTCCAAAGAATCACTGGGATTCTAAGGGGCCCACTCCCCCTGGCAGCCATCCCGGAGGAAATAAGGCCTTAATTTTAAAGGATCATGAAAACCCACCATTCCCGACCATTGTCCCTGTCCCTTAGGCTAAGGCGAAAATTTTGGGGCCAAAGTTTCAAGGGAGACACGGGTAGCCATTGGGGTGTGTGGCCCCTGAGATTTCAGGCACCAACCAACCAGCTTTCCAGCGACACTGTCAGAGTCCATTGCTCGAGCACTGGGAACCCAGCGGGAAGAAATTTTTGGGAGGTACTGGTGGTCACATGTTTTTATCAAATTCTTCACCTCTAATGGAAGGGGATTCAAGTAGCTTAACAGCTTAACCACCATCTATGCCTGGGTTTGTGATTTCAAAGTTTTACCCTGCAACTTAGCTCCTAAACAGTAGCGAAGGGAAGGTTTTAAGTTCGGGATAAGTTTAGCGCTAAATTTTGGGTCCATTTTTTTGTTTTGAAGCATAGCCAGATGGCCCCATATCAAGTCCTGTGATGGTTCATTCTATCAGTGACTCCCGCAAGCGCTATAGAGATGCCCCCAAACATCGTGTGGCATTATTTTGGGAGCACCATGCAGGACGATTCGCCCCGAAGAAATATTCTTTTCGAATGACGTTTCTCCTTTCCCAATTTGGGGCCAAGAATTCAATGAAGATATGTTCCCTGAAGAGAATAAACATATGTTCCGTGAATGATGATGGCAACGACAGCAACAATGATGACAACATCAAGACTGAGCATAAAGATCCAGCCGAAGAGAACAAACATGAACAAACACATATTCCCTGAATGATGGTTTGTGGATGTCAGGTGGTGTCCCCTTCTGAAGATTGAGGTATATTTAGGTTGTAGGAATTCGCGAGGCAAAAAATCTAATATATGACCCTAATGTAGATGTTTCTTCCTTTACATTTCTCGGAAAAACTAAGGCCCGCGCGGCGGCGGAGGCGGTAAAGCATGGGCATGGGGGCCGAGCCGCTGTTGATAAGCACACCAAGGTGTTCGAAGTTGAGAAGATATTGAAAAAGCGTCGCAAACATGGTTGGAACATGGTTGGGGAACTAACGAACAAACTACTATAAGAAGTGATAGTATGTATGGTTTAACGATGCTAATTCATGAAATATTTAACACTTAACTTGATTTATTTACCCAAGTTTAGACCATTTTCTGCCTGTTCATAATTCGGAATTTTCATTTCCCAAGTTCAACTAGGAACCACAGGGAAGTCATTTTTTCGTTCGTTGCTGCCTTGTTGATGGACACCAAACCAACTGGAGACCACCAAATGTTAAACCCCTCTATCAGATTGGTAACCAGTAAAAGTTGGTCAGTTACATGTTAAGCAGTTTTAAACACCAAATGAATAGATAAATAAAGCAACAAATGAATGATAAATGCCTAGAACCCAAATGACCCATATTTTGGAAGGTTTGACCCATAAAATGGAAGGTGAACCCCCCAAAAAGGAGGTCATTCGGGTTCTAGGTGAATAGATACAGTCAACCAACAGGATTCTTACATTTTTACCCTCGGGATCCCAAAACTTTTCTGACCATCTTACCTTCACTGGCATCTGAGGGGACAACTCGCATCAGCAGGTGCCACCCAGGTACTATAGATACACTCTGAAGTCAATCGTCAATTGGAAACCTTCAAGCGGTGACCAAAGACTTGGAGTACAATACAATCGTGTGGTAAGATTGGCCAGATGCTGTATTTTTTTCATGCATTTTTGTACATTTATTTATACATGATGTATACACATATCACAGATACGCAAATACATTGCATGTATGTCTTTTACATTTGGTGGACAACATTGGCAAAGTTTAGATCTCAAAAATTGAGGGCAAAAACACCCAAAGCATCCAATGGGTGTGACGGCATTTTTTCATTTTGACCATCCACAAGAGATGATCCACGGCTATATTCGTTGGAGGTGAGCCCCGGATCCAGTTATATATAAATGGAGGAAGATAAACTTTATAAATAGCCTGTTTATACATGGGTTTCTGGGGTAGTTATAAACCGTTTTTATAGGGGATTCAACTCCATTTATAGCTTGTGTCGGGGCCCACCTTGTATACCATACTATTTTTTGTCAGAGTCTGTCAAAGGGTCTCTTTTTCAGGCATTTTTTTTTAAAGAGAAAAAGAGTAGAAAAAGCAAATATCCTTTTAGATCTGGTTTTGTTTAATTGGATTTGACGACAGTAACAATGAATAATAAACAAAGCAACCAGAATCTTAGCAATATCAACAACGAAAAAAAACAACAAACAAAAAGAATCCAACGACTTCTATGACGAATTTCCCTTGTGCAGATCAAAAAAAATCCGTCGTTTTTTGGTTCGGAAAAATCGCTCCCGAGGCTAATTCCTACCACTCCGGAGCCGCCGACACCCATGACTCCAGCGGTTGGGAGCCTTGAAAGGGAGCTGATTTTTCGGTCGGGTTGTGAGGAGTTGAGATTCATCTGGTGTGATAATTTTGGGGGGTGATTTTTGGTGATTTTTATGAACTCATTACTTTGAAATTTGGGTGAGGATTTTTGTTGGTGGTTTCTTCAAGTTTCTTTTAATTTTGACCCTGAAAATTGGGGAAATGACTCAACGTGACGAGCATCTTTTGCAGATGGGTTGAAACCACCGACTGGGTGAGGTTTGTTGAAGGTGATGGATTTGAGAGGATGAGATTTTGCTTTAGCCATAGAGTAAACAATACAATCACAACTGGTTATCTTAGGTAGGGTAGTCATTTTTTGGGGGTACTCATTTTGGGTAATCACTCTATCATCACCCATAGGATCCATGTATGGTATATTTACCTACATTTGTTCTATTTTTGTGGTACATGTAGGCAAATATACTATACATGGATCCTATGCGTCAATCAAAATCAACATCTTAGGTGATCGCCTTCGGGTGATTTTTCCTACACGAGGGGGTTATCAGATAGATGAACTATGCAAGTCCCATGGGCCTGTGGTTGTACGGCAGAAGCCATCTGCCCGGTGATCGTCAGAAGTCGATTTCGATGCCGTGATCATATATGACTTGGGGTGATAACCCAAGGTTAGAGCATATGATATCTAGTATAGTCATGGTGGGAGATGTTTTTTTTTGTGGTAGTACCCACGCAACAACCAGCACCGAATCAAGCCCAAAACGAAAACTCCAATTCGTGACATTTGATGGCTGCCATCCCTTTCCACTTGGAACCTGAAATTTGAAACTCTTCTCGGTTCCTAAAATCCTTGCGACTGCGAAGTGCATGACTTCATGACTTCAAGTCATGAACAAAAGTGAAAAACATAATAATATGTGATTTCTTTCTGAAGATCCATTCAAAGGAGCAATGATACATACCCATACCATCCATGTATGGTATATATATATATATACTTACATTTAGTTGATTTTTTATGGTAAATGTAGGTAAGCATACCATACATACGTCCTACGGAATATAGATAATGAAAGATATGAAAGATCATCCACCCTTCACAATAAACGATGACAGGTTTCTTTCAGCTTCCATCATGCCTTGATTTATGTCAAAGATTCATGGCCCGAGGAAGGTTTTCAACACTGGCTTTGCGGCCCAGAGATGGTAGTGTATCCCATGATCCATGGTAGATATCTACGTATACCTGGACCTTTCAAGGGGGTGCCTTAAATGGTTTCTAAAGGGTGTCAATTTACCATCCCTTAGGGATTAATTGGCACCCCTTGCAATTGAAACACCCAATTCATTGGCAATTCAATCTTATACATATGGTTACCTGGTTGCCACATAGCAAGTTATCATTTTTGCCTTGAGTTTTGTTGGATTTTCATTGGATCAAATACTGTTGATGGTTCTGAAATCCCATTCCCAACCACCTGGGATGTATATCAAAACATATAAAACCCTGTAAAAAATGGGTCAACTACCTATCAACCGTATGGATCGCTACGAATCTACCCCCTTCCAACCCCCATGAGGGAAGCCCTTGGGTGTTGTGCAAAAAGGTGCCACCTCCTCCACGACCACCGGCGCCACCAGCACCTCCAGGTGGTTTTGGGGGGTTAAGAGCATGGATGAGATTATAGCTTGGGGGGTTGCCCAAACCCCCGGAAACAAAGTGGGTACCCTCCAGGGAACTAACATATCCCTCAAAAATGGCATTTTGAAGATGATTTTCCGTTTCCCAAGGTGGGATATGTTAATTCTCAGGAGGGTAAATCAATAATTACACCCCCGAAGTTTAACAGCGAAAGCCCCTGAAAGGTTAGGTGGTTGGAAGACGATCCTTTCCTATTGGGACCCGGTAACCTTTCAGGGGCAAACAGTTAAACATCAGGTGAGTATTTGTTTGAATTTTTACAAAGGGATCAGGGATCGCCTTTTTAAAACCTTCAGTTATCCAAATGTTACAGTGTTTTAAGCATGCGGCATGATCATAGTTGTAGTGTGTTATGTTTGATCTAACATCACAGGTCTTTAAAGATATGATGTATAGATGTATTTGGACAATATCTTTTATTAGATTTTTAAACATAGCTACACTCTCCAAGTTTAAGATGGACAGCAAAGATGATGATTTCCAAGGATGAAATTTCTCAAGTCCCAGCGGGGTGTTCCTCGTTGCATCAAACTAGGGCGAGACTCCACTGGAAGGGAATCAAGGCTTGATTCCCCCCTGATTCCCTCAAACACCCACCCAGCTGAATCCTTGTATTTTGAAAGACGAGATATTCATAGGAAAAGGTATGGCAGGGAGAGAGGCAACAAAGGAATCCAACCTGACTCACCCAAGTTTTCACACACTTTCATCAAAAAAAACAGCCTGTGTTTTTTTCTATATAATTTCATATTATTTCCAATAGTACTGTTGATGGTTCAAAAATCCCATTCCCAACCACTTGGGATGGTGGAAAAAAAAAACGTCGTAAAGAATGGTAGATTTCAACTACTACCGTTCCCTCAACTGGTGAGTGAACGTCGGATTTCAGGTTGCCATCAAAACAGTACCAAAAAAAAACAACCCAAACCCACTTCAAACAAATAACTCGAACCAGACCTGACTTCTTCAAAACCAGATGTTTTTTCTTGGAACATTTGCCACCCTTTGGGCTTTCGAATCGAACGCCAACCAAACCAATTAACCCCCGCACCCTTTCACTCGGAGGCATTCCAAAAGGTGGATGGGGAGGACCGACCCATACCTTTGGGGACTCACCCATGGCAGACCACCACCAGCAATTTTTGTTTTCCCCCGACTATCGGGACCAGGACTCAAAACGGAAAGGAACACAAGTTCTATAGTGTTTTTTTGGAGTGATTATATATAGATCATGTTTTCAGGGCTACATGTTTCTTAGGTTGTTGAGGGGTGTATCCATATATTTTAGGCTCCACTTTTTATATTATTTTAGGTTTTTGTTGGGGTTTGGGTGATGGTTGTGGTGATGGTTGAAGCTTCCAAACCTTCCTACACAGATAGAAAAATCAGTCACAGTGACTATCTTAGCTTCACCCATACCTTCATCCTCAAGGTTTGGAATGTCTTTAGTGGGAACGAAGCCACGGCCATGTAAATGATGGAAAAAACAAGCAGTTATACATTCTGTTTTGGGGTACATACCGTTACATACATGAATGGTTGATTGGTTGATTTTTATGGTAAATGGAGGTAGATATACCAGGGTACATGGGCTTGAGGGTTTTCCTTTTTTTTGCAGTATGTATTAATTAGTATGTCTGTGATGGAAGGGAAATCATGGGACTTCTCCCATCACCAGACAGCCATTGTTTCGGTATTTGAAACATGTTGGTGATTGGATGGGAGACGTAGTGAGATGTCGAATCCTAAATGGAGAATGCTCAACATAAATCTGGGAAAGCGATTTCACCGCTGACATCGTGTATTTCATTTGGATATTCGCAAGGAACACCGACTTCAAACATGGCCTGAAATTATTGGTAGCTGAATTATTATCTGACCCATGCTTAGTGACGAGCAAATGAGCAAAATTGGCAAAAATTGTTATTATCCATACTAAATGACTCAATCAAAAAGTCACAACTGTTCTGGAGGTTGAGCGCAGGCGAAAGTTTATCGCAGATACAGTACAATATGGTGTAGATTTTATATCGCTAGATGTCATCAAAACAAACTTCTTGTTTGTCTGGAAAGCCACAAGTTGCGAGGAAATCAATGGGGGCAAGGCAATTGGTGAGGCATCGGAAAAGGATGATTCGACAAAATTTGCAACGGTAAAGTTAACCCACAATGACTTGGATCTTGCCTGAGGGGAGCGAAGTTGTTTGAATCTGCGGGCTTTTTTAGTCCACTTGTAAGTAAAATCCCATATAGCATCCATGCAACAATTGTGTATTTACCAACTAATTTACCATTCACCTAGGTAAATATACCATACCTTCGGACCCCAACACCATGAAAAATGAAGGTTTCATGGCCGTAGTTGTAGATATCTATATTCGATTATATTCGCATACTCTATCACAATATCATAGGTCATTCTGGCTTGAATACCATCCTTCATCCATATGTTACCCAAACAGCATTAGTTTGCTATGCCGTCTAGTAACTAGAGCAACTGATTGGGGTACAATCGAACATTCGGTACTCCTTGAAATCACGCAGAAATGCTTGATTTTTTATGATTTTTTTATGATTTTTTTGTCGGAAACCAATGGATCGTGAGGGCCCGAAAATTATACAGCCACACACTTCCACTTGGCAAATAGGATCCAACTGTTGCGTTTCTTAACACTTGACCTTTCAAACACCCCTCTTTTTTTATAACCAAACTACATATATACCCTCGTCTTCCAGTTCCCTATACATTTGGAACCGGGGGTCAATCGTTACCTAATACATTGGCTTGACTGGGAGCAACAGGTTCCAAATCTATAGGGAACTGGAAAATGAGGGTATATGGATTGCCCTTAATCACAAGACGGACAAAAGCAACCTTCATGTGGAAAACGGCAGGTGAACAGCGGTTTTTCGACTGCGTGACCGGAGTAAGAGCGGTTTGTTTACACAGGGGGCAAAATACGAAAAGAGAACAATGGGCAAAATGGAACAATGACATGCAGATGAATATAGCATAGTACACATGTGATACTGCTACATCTAAGTTGAATTTGAATCTTAATCATTTTGATGTTCAACACTTTTCTTTTTTAAGCACACATCTTCTGAAGTAAGTTGAAATTGGGTGTGGTTCATATGATATATGTGTGAATAGCCTCAACATGTCAAGTCAACCTATGGAAGATCATCATTTTTACCCACCCATCCATCCCCCGAGTGCCTGCCGGCCACTTCCCGTATGCCGTGCGTCCGCGGAAACCCCACGGGAACAAGTGGCCGACTGAAGTCGTAACGGTGTAGCGACAAAAGTGGCGGGGATGCGCAGCTGGAAGGGCGGCAAAAATTCGTTGGTCAACCACCAACTTTTGATTTTTATCCCTACAAAATGACTATAGTTATCTTATAAAGTTACCAGTGCATCAGTGAGAAACTACTGAAACAGATGTTTCGAAACTATCATCCTTCGAGGGAACAACATATATGTAGCAGTTTCATAAAAAGAGGGCCGAAGGCCTATAGATGAAGCAAATACCTGACTTTGTACATTAGTAGATGTGGCCCTTTTTGAACACTTGGATACGTTTTGAGATGTCTAAAAGTCTTGGTTGCCAGAGACAAAAACCCACGGATGTAGGTGGGTAGCTCATGGGATCCGCCGGTTGGTTTTTGGTTGGGCTCGACCGGAAAGCACCCGACCGGGGGAAATCGCCACCAACGGTGGTGAACCGGAAAGGCGCGGGGGGAATGGGGTGTCAAAAGGGTGTGGTATACAGCTTACAACCAACAAATTATCAGAAAACACATGTTGGGCCCTGTGTTTTTGTTGGGGGAGTTGTGGGGTGGTTGTTGGGGGGCATTTTCTTTTTGAAGCACTTACCGTTGGAGGGAAAGAAACAATTATAAGATGAGGCTTCGCTTGGCTTATTTTAAAACAGATGCTTGGAGTGTGGCATTCAGTTCAAAATGGACTTAGAGATGTAGGATTTGGGATTGGAAAAGATACACATTTGTGAAGCAACATTTCAATGAATCAATTGATACATACATGAAAAGTCGTCAGAAAACGGAAGCTGAATCAATGGGAGCCCCTCACTAATTGACCCCAAGAAAACAAGAGATTCCGAGCTTAAAACCACAATGACAAGGTGGGCCCCTACCATTCATAAATGGGGTCATAACCCCTAAAAGATTAGGCTGAAAGAACCCCAGTGAAACCCATTTATTTTTCGGCCATTTATAGGGGTCCCCATTTCACTCCATTTATAACTGCCATGGTGATAGGCCTCTTAATTCCACGGAACCTCATGGGTTTTCAGCCGTCAGCAGCTTGTGCAATAGGTGGACATCGCTCATGCTCCGATGTTTGCTGGTAGCTTGGTGCGGATGCGACGTTTGAAACACGCACCTGGAGGAGGTGTTTTTCAACAACAACAAAAATTGGGAAGTTTTTTTTTGAGGAATCTTCCTGAGGAATTTTGTTTGTACAAACTGTTTGTTTGTTGTTTCAGGAATTTGGTTCGATGTAATTATGGACCTCGAATGTTTGGTTGTTTTCGCATGATAGAATTAGTGTAACAGTTTTTAATCCAAATGAAGAGTTTTTCATGTTGTACAACAAATCCTCCACAATGGTCGTTGAACACTGTTTGTTTGATCCGTTAACACTTGCAAGCTACCGATGTTGTCCATCTCAACCGTGGGAGCCACCAAAGTTGAAGTTCTCTCATCGGGAAGCGGAAGAGAAAACTAACCATTGGAACAGGAAACCTGCAACTACACCCCGGAAGATTAACATGGAACCTGAGAATACACCCCTGGAAAAAGAAAATCATCTTCCAAACCATCATTTTCAGGTTCTATGTTAATCTTCCGGGCTGTACTGTATTTTGCTCAAAACTTGTCATTTTTTTTGGCCGGGGTGAAAACACACGCCATTTATCCGAAATTCGCACGAAACGGATGAGACTCTCAAGGACCCAACTTCCGAAAGAGTTTTTTTTTGGTCCGATTTTTGCGACCGATTTCTCACGACCTCAGCCCAAAAGGTAGCTAAGGAAGGGAAATCCCTTTATGGCAAGGGAAAACGAGGTTGATGAAATATTATAATCTGGTCAGGTTTATGATAAACTTCGAAAGAAACTCACCGGGAAGTGAAGAACTGCGAGGGTTAGATGATTGAAATTGCTGTCATCAAAAAAACGAGTTTCTATCCATCATTTCCTTTCTTTTTGGGTACAATGTTGCCAATAAGAGGTCATCCCAGTAGGAAAAAAACTCAAAGTGAGGATCAAACAAAATGGCAACTGTACCTTGCAAAAAAAAGCACATGTCTTGTCATTCAAATGCCACTTATATTTAGGGGAAAGAAACAAACTTCGCGGAAATACATGCTTTCTTTCATGTGATTTGCTCTTAATCATCACTCGCGCATACTGTTTCGGTTGGTGCAATAAACATATCATACCCACCAAGTTGTGGTAATGATATAATTTCTTTCTGCCAACCAGGTTGGTGATTAAATTGATCTTCCCTTATGCTCCAATCCCTTCTGCAAGTGGTTTTGGAGGATGTTTGGGGTGCTTAGACACTTTCTCACATGGTATTTGGAGCACTGGGGCTTAATATATTGATACACTGTGGATTGATACTGTTGATGGAAGAAATCCTGCACCACCCAACATGCATGAAACCTTGTAAATAAGGGGATATTTACCATATCAACTGGTGCAGGATTTCTGAACCATCAACAGTAGTAATGTCAACCCCGGATTAATAAACCCCTATAGTGATTATTAAGGGGGGTACCCCCAAAAGTTATAAATCCCCTTTAAAATGGGACCCCCCCAATTAAACAACCATGGGGTTTATTAATCCGGTGTCAACATTACTCATGATCGCCCATCTTATCAGCTCCTCCAACTTCACCTTCACCAAGGTCACCTTAACAGTGGCCTCTGGTGTCGCCAGGCGCGGCGGCGTCAAAATAGATGGGCTTGCCGATACCAATTTGGGTAGGAAAGGGTCCTTATAAAACCTGGGTGGTGGTTTCAAACATTTTTTATTTTTATCCCTACCTGGGGAAATGATCCAATTTGAGTAATATTTTTCAAATGGGTTGAAACCACCGGCTAGAAACAATAGGGACTGTGAATTTCTACTTTTGAATTACTGTTTTGTTTTTTATTTTTACCTTGGGTTGGTACAACCCCTCCTAGGATTCAATCATGGCAAATGAAGGTTGAGGTTGGGATCCCCGACTCCAAAAAAATGGGGTCAAATAATCCTTGTGGTGACTGGCATCCTGGACTGGGGGACAACCCAAAATACCTTCCCCAAAACTTAAGATTTTCGCACCTGAAAATAAGCCGCCGGCCCCAACGTTAGAAGCCGGATCCTCTTCCAAGCCTCCATTTTCAGGTGAAAAAAACTCTTAGTTGCAGGGTCCCGGGTGATGAAATTGGGGTCGATGAAATATATACCGTATGTAATATATAGGAATTCCAATATAAGAGAGAATAGGAGAATACAAGACTCCCGGAACCTGAACCAACCAGTATAATGGAATGTCACAAGGGTTTTGATCACTGCTGAAGCGAAGGTCTACTCAAAATGATATGAACACCTCATGTTTTGGGATGGTTTGCTATGTTTTGGCATAATTTTTTCGGGAATCCGTAATCATCACTATTCCTAATCCACTATGATTTTTTAAATTTTTGCCACATGATGAATCCCAGGTGATTTTTTATATTTTTCAGCTTCATTGAAGGAAAACCACATCCGGAATCGCCACAAAACTACCTGGACGACCTCTGCCAGGGCACACCTCAGACATCGGACAAATGAGGCCCAAAAAATTCGACTCGACACAAAAAAAAACGGCACCGGGGTGTGGGTTCACATGGCTGGGTTGGCAATGGAAAAATCACTACGAATTTTTGATAATAGATACATCTTTTAGATATGGTTGGAATTTTCCATTGTCATGTTAGTTTTCGGGGAGGCTATGTGGTTTTTTAATGTCCGTACAAGGGAAGGCGACAATTACTGTTAAAATAACGGCCTGGAAAATCTCGGGTGAATGTGAATCACTGATTGTTTATGCAGATAGTTTGTAAGTGAGTATACTCCCTAGAATACTGCTGCCCCTCTGGAAGTAAAAGCTTTTAGTTTCGGGATCCTTAATGGTGGTGATTGCGCTGGCATCCTGGGTTTAGGGGGAGCAGCATCCCCAAATTTAGATTCATGATGTTGGAATTTGAAGTTAAATGAATCTTGTTGGGAATTTTTGTGTTGGAATGTTCAGTGATCACTTGGGATGAGTCGAATGAGTTCTCCTTTTTGGAATTTGGAGCCTTGTTGAGATTCGTTCCGTGTCCGGCTTGGGTGGAGAAAACTCACTGGGCGGAGTTTTGTTGAGTGTCAGCTTAAAGAAATGATGCCTCCTGGAAAACATAGGAAAGTACCATCTTTTTACTCAACTGGATTGCTGGTTTAGGGGTAAAGTTGATGGAAATTAACAGCAACTTGTTGTCCAGGCTGTTTGTATTTAGTGGGAGAGTTGGACTACTTGATCTTCGTTGCTGACTCGTCTTTTCTCAAGTTTCTCAACAGACACTCCACGGCAAGAAAGTTTCTTGTGTTTCTTCACTCAGGATATCCTTTGTTTTTCGCGGAATCCTATTGGAAGATATGAAACTATACACAGACTTCCTTCCCGAAATGTAGCTCACCCATGATCCAAGTCGCAATTTGAGACCCCAAACCCGGCTGTTTGGTGCATGTGGATTCTTGTTTTTTTTCATGTGTTTTCCCTCTGTGTTTTGTTTTTTTTTGCTTTTTGAATTCAATGCTGAAAAAAAGCATTTGACACAACCACCATGCATGAGGGTAAGATTCCAGTCTCCAAATTGCCAATCTTTCCAACGTTATTGTGTGTTTTTTTGACCCCATGGTTGGCTCCGTGCAAAACCTCGGGGGGAATTTTCGCAGGATTCAGCGGCTTGTAGCTGCAGTCAGTGTATCGGCGAACGCCGAAATGAAGGCATCCACTGGGGGTGGATTTATATATGTCGACCCATTATCAATCAACCCACTCTTCCCCTGGTAATATGCCAGACTTATAGAGGTGTTTTTGTGTTTATTGATACGGGGCTGACATTGCAAATGTTCAACGTGGTTTTGAAGTGGTTTCAAACAATTTTTGTTGTACATTTGCATTTCCAATTCCAGCAAAAGTGCTTACAAAATCTTGGCTGGATCACTCTTCCGTCGGGTTATAGTTTTCGTTGGCTGGCATGCAGGTTGATCATCCATCTGAATCATAGGGGCCGTTTCAACAAAGAAAACCCCAAAGGGTAGCCCAGTACTTGGAGGATCATCCCGGTCAATAAGTGATTAATAACCATGGTGAGTAAAAACCCTAAGGATCGGGTTGTGGGCCCCTTCCAAATGGCCTTTCCATGGCTTATAAATGGGGGTGATCCAAACTACTTACAAGTCCTGGGATGATCCTCCAAGTAGCAAAGGGGAAGTTTGCGGTCATTTCAAGGTTGCATCCAGGTTGGTTAGCATAAATCTATACATACTGTGTATATATATATATATTTGGCCAGATCCATGATGAATGTGCCCCAAACAATGTCAAACATAAAGAGCACAGATATGACCACCTTTTTTATTTGAGGCAAGTTTTAAGATGTGCATTCAATAGCTTCAACTTGTTAGGAGTTTGTGTTTTGTTGTTGTTGTTGTTGTTGTTGTTGTTGTTGTTGTTGTTGTTGTTGGATGGACCCGTGATAGACTTGTAACTTTATTGCAACTTTTACTCTACCACAACTCATTTCACCCCAGCAACACGAAAGTTTTGTTTCTGATGTCAGGGGCACATCGTCTTGCAAAGGTAGTTCATGTAGAAAATCACAGTTTATTTTTAAGGCACAAGGGTTTTCCATGGCTAGTCAACCTACCCCCCTAAAGTACCCCTTGTACATAAGGGTGTACTAAGGCCTTGTTAGGCTTAATAAAGCGTTAAACAGCCATAAGTTTTCCAGTTTCTGGTGACAGTATATATGTATATATATATATTTTTTTTTCTTGATATATGTATAATGTCTATATACTACTATATATGATATCTACTTTTTCCGCCAACATATACAATATAGATACATGTATTATACATGTATACGAAACTCCCCACTCATTTTTGTGATATTCTGAGTCCTTCCTTCGTCCTTCCCGGATTCCGGTGGTTTCTTCGTGATAAACACCAGGTGGGGATGGCACGGTGAGTTTTCAGTGCTTCCCTAGAAGCTCAGGTGCGGAAGAGAAGCAGAAAGCGAGAGTATTGCCCACCCCCACAAGATATACACCCTGGAAGATTAACATGGAACATAATCATAGAGGTTTGGAAGATCATTTTCCTTTCTAGATCGGTGATTTTTAGGTTCCATGTTAATCTTCCGGGTTGTATCTAAGGGATATGTGAACCACCATCATCCTCTAACAAGGCCTAGGAAAAAGGCCTTATTTCCAGATGGGACTTTTGTATATTTACCGATATATGAATGGTTGATTTTTATGGAATCAATTAGTAGGTGAATGTTTGTATACTTTGCATAGTGTTCCCCATGGGTACCAGGATTCCAGCAGTTTGTTGGTTTCTGTTTCACCACCCTTTGTCGGAATTCGTACATTTTGGGTTAACCCCCCACCCCGGATGCTGGCATGTCACCACCAGGATGACTAATTCTTACATTAGGTTCGTGCGGGAATCCCAAACTTAAACCTTGATTTGCCATGATCGCATCCTGCATGGTGAGTAGATCCAATGGTATTTGTGAAGTAGATAAGACTAGCAACATTGCACATCAGACAAAGCATGCTCCTCCTTGTCATCTTTCGTGTGCTTGAACTTGTGATGTTTTTTTTCTGGTTTGTTGGTCAACGGGGGGAGGGATAAACGTTGAAACAACCGCACCCAAACAAACTACACAACTACGGCGCTCCCAGGTTTGGCAGAGTGCCATCAAGCTGAAAGCACTGGTGAACAGGTGGTCAAATATCCTCAGTTCTATTGAGTGGTGGGTTTGGTGACAAAACTTGCAGAGTTGTCCCCTATACATGTTCGAAAAAACTATCCGCCACAGATGGTACCTATGGATTATAGAGATTACCCTTTCCAGGGTTTGGCGTTGATTAAGGGCCAAATCTAGGACCCTTGGTGAGTTTGGTGATGTGAATACACTTTTGTTTGTTGAGTTGGTGATTTTTTACGGATTCTACCATGATAAACCACCCTTTTTTTAGCACCATCTGGGGAATATGTTGATTTTTTCCAACCACCATTTCCAAGCAAATCCAAGTACACCTCCTGAGATTATGAAAAATTGGAGACAAATCACCGACATCACTTTTTGAAACTTCCAGTGAATTCCGGGGTGATTTGCAAAGATGTGTTTTTTTTCTTGGACCCCGAATTCTTGTTGCCTAAAATTTGGGGAAATGATCTAACAATTGACTATCGCATATGTTTCAAAGGGGAAGTGAAAAACCACCGACTTGATATACCTCTCAAAACTGGCAGAGATTTAACAAACAAACAATCAATACGGTGGACGGTTTAGATAATGTTTGGGTGGTGGCAACTCAAATATTTTTGTATGTTCACCTCTAAGATTCCCATTTTGATGAACATATTTTCCAAATGGGTTGAAACTCAACCACCAACTAGATGTTCCTTTGCCAGGAGATGTGTTTTATTTTGGAGGGTGTTCCATCATTTTTAGTTTTCAAGTCGTAGTGGATGGGTTGGATGATGTTGGGAAGATCGACTCTGTGAAGAGGTTGTTTTTTTTCACTATTGATCTTGAAAGATGATGAGACGATTGTGGAGGCCAGTCATGGATTAAAAAACACTGTGTCAGACATCCATCCGCCTTTATACAGCACCTAATACCCTAACGATGATTGGACCTTCCTATGGAACGGTTTGACTCTGTCTAGCAGGTCTCTGGAATCTCCAGACCACCAGTTCTGAGATCGTACGATTCTTATTGTAAAACTAGGTGGTGCTTTTAGATATACTGTATGTTATTTTTACCTCTACCTGGGGAAGTGATCCAATTTGACCAATATTTTTTCAAACGGGTTGGTTCAACCACCAATGCAACCATGTTTCGAAAAAACTACTCTTTCAGGATGAACTTCAACCGACGTTTTTTGTTGGAAACGCCAAGGTGCAAAGTGCTGAGTTTTTGAGCTATGACAGATTTTGCATCTATACCTGCAAGTCTCTTGTTGCAAGCAACCGCGTGACGGGTTGGGATGGTCGGTGTTTTTGATGAAAGAGTTGCTTAGGTCTAAAAAGTGTCGGTTTTTAATGGAGTGGTTATAGATGAGTTATAAAAAAACGTGTCTTGGGGGGGCACCAGTGATTGATACGTTCTTGTATCATTACATAAACTCTGAATGTGTACCTTATCTTGGAGGGTGCTAGTTGCTGTCCAGGGTTACCTAGGAGATTCACTATACTCGTCGGTTTAACTCCCTACAAACCATGTTGGATGCTAACCTCCGAGCCAGTTCGCAACTTGTCACCCAGTTCGCAGGGTTTATGTATGGGCTTGTGAAAGCCTCCATGTTTACCTTGGCAAAGTAAGACAGGTACTGTTGGCGTGAAAACAGTGGTACTCGTAGCTTCCATTTTTGACCCCCGTGGACTTTATACCGGTTTATTTTCAACTGGCTTCGATTGTTTTATTTAAACAGGAGCTGGATCTTTCACCATGCTTAAGGGGGTCAAGATTCGCACGCCTTTTTCATTCCACCCCCTTCCCCCCGGCATCAAAAAAGGCTAACAAAACAAGAAGAGGCAAAACAGAAGTCCAAAGCACTTTTGAGTATGGTAGGTTCACATTTTCTATGAATATGTGCCATCTATAATCATCATGCAAATTCCATATAGTGAATACACCAACATACCATCTTCATCTACATCTATAGATGCATGAGATTTCACCACCATTTCGGTTGGTATGGTAACTACGCCGAGCTTGCATCCCCCAGCAGCTTGTAAAGTACAAGTCGTGGGCCCTGTCAACAATTATCAATGGATTGAAAAAACTCCATTAGTAGGGTGAAATAACCCCCAAACCCATTTATTAGAAGGCCATTTATTTATCTTGGGAACCCATAACCCTCATTTTTAGTGGTTGTTATAGCCCATATTTCTAGGGATTAAAACCTTCATTTTTCATGGTTTGGGGGTCCAAAGGTACGGGGTGTCGGTATACATGTCACTCCATTCATGACTCAATCGGCTCATGGCCCACCTTGTAGCTGTTTAAAACAACAAGGCGTTTTGCGAGACTGGTACTGTTTACCTACTAATTTTCCGTAAAATTCAACCATCCATGTAGGTAAATATATCATTTTCCCTCCATTTTCCCATGGAAATATCTTGGAAAAGCTTGAGGCCTTTGCTACGGGATGAGATCAAATCAATTGTGGACTGCGTGCATTTGAGCCATCAGGAGATTACGTGACGGCCTTGATACAGAAATTTTTGAGTTGATTTACACCTCCAAAGTTTGGTTCCTGGGGTTAAACTTTAGGGGTGTATTTCTGGTGAGGGATTTGTGATCTTGAATGTCCCAGGAAGTTAGGATCAATGGTTAGTAAATGGGTTATAAAAAGCCTACTTATAAATGGGGTATTCCTTGGGGTTGTAACCCAGTGATCCTAACCTTTGATCCTAACTTCCAACGGGACATCCAAGATGTCCAAACACCTCAAGGGAATGATTTTGAGAAAACTACCAAGTTCAAATTAATTTTTCCTGATATCATTGGGCATACAAAACATAGTGAGCCCTTTCGATTATTTTTTGATGATTTGTGGAGAGTCTTGTTGTTCGTAGAATGGGCTAGGAGAGTCTGTATAAAATGGATAGTTGTTTCAAATCATGAATATCAATGTGACTTTGAAGTTATAGATAGCTTTTCAACCTTCCCGTTTTGAAAGAAATAAAAAACATCAAGTTGCAATTCACCCGGGTTTTTTTCGCACGGGGTGGAGTGACACGTGAGGAGGCACCACCTCTGAAGATTCATTTTTTTGTAGTAGAAAGAGGAATCCTTCCGGAGGAAACTACTGCCTGAATAATGCAGTCTGGAGAGTTACACCGGTTTCTGTGCCACCCAGATTTTGTGGTCACCACGAAAGAAGCGATCCCCCTCCTGTGCATCGTCACAGTGAATCCCATGAGCTATAAAGCCGTAAACCATTTCATCCAGTTTCAAAAATTTATTCACTGCAAGGTTTCTGGTTTTTGAGTCATCACCTGGTTTTCTTTCCCAGAGATTCACTACATCTTTGTTTCTAACGATATATTCATATATCAACAAAAACACCTTAGAATCCCCAAAAATCAACAGACCTGACATCTGACGAAATTGGATCACCGACTTTTCAACCCCCAAGGCACGACGCACAGAGTCCGTCTTCCAATGGTAAAGAGATCGTTTATGAGGCGGATCCGTCCAGAACCCATGACGTCATGACGGATCAATGGGACGAAGGGTATATTTACAGACGAAATCCGACGAATTTATTTACCATACATTTTTTGCCAAAAGTATGGTAAATATATGGTAAATATACCAATCCCATGGATCCTATGGGGCAGTGATTTCTGTTGGGTTTTTGTCCTGAAAAAACACAAGGAACCCCAAAAATCGAAGAGAACAACAGAGTTTTTTGTTGGCATCAGTGACGGCGAGCGGCCAGAATGCCAACACGTCTCCAAGAAACAAATCCAGCAGAAGCGGTGAACTTTCCGTTTTTTTCAATGCCTTAAACTTTAATTTATATATATATATATACTAGGGTTTCAAATATTTGTTTTATGTTTATCCTTATTTGGGGAAGATGAACCCATTTTGACTAAAAATTTTCAGATGGGTTGGATCAACCACCAACCAGTATATATTATATATATATATATACAGGTATATACATATTATACATCGATCCATTTTTTTCCGTGGTAAATACCTGGGAATTTGTGAATTTCCCAACCTCTGCTATGATGCATCCCCAACTGCATGTTTCCATGGAAGGCACATCCATTGACGAAAGTGGGACCGATCTCCAAGTTGGTTCCACTGCCACAGGCGGGGAAGTAGAATGAAAGAACATGTTGAGAAATGGTGGAAATTTGGGACCGAAATTCGCACCCTGATCTTTTTGTCATAAATTGTTTGAAGATGTGAAACTTCCATCTTTGACTAACAAAAAAGAATCAAATATCATTGTTGGTTTCAAATTCACAGCTGACCTTAGCTGTTTTGGGCCGTTTGGGAGATATGTCTTCATCCATGGAAACATCTCCCAACAGCTTCGAAGCTTCACATTTCTTTGTCCAGCCAGAAATCCAGGCCTCCATGTTGGGTGTCTCTGCGTCCAGTGGGTCCAACAAACTCAGTTAGGGGGGAAATGGAGAACTTGCAACACATTGGAGGTTTTGGGGTGTTGAAGTTGTAAGTGGACTGACTATAAATCATGTTTGTATAGATTGGTAAGAATGTTTATTCAGGCTATTAAAGATTGCCAAAAGCACCTGCGTGAAAAACCCCCCGTTTAATAGCGTATTGTGCGTGTAATACAGAAATTGTTGACCGTTTAAACAACTATTAAACAGAGGGTCTCGTGTGATAGGTATTAGACAAAATGGGCCGGAGGCGCTCGTTTAATACCTAAAAGAAATTCATGGCCAGATGAGAAATGATGATACAAATAAATATGTATAAATATATGTACATAGATGCGAGATCATATAAGATCAAGTCTGCATGTGTATATGACTATGACTATGACTATATATGCATATCATGAAAGAATAAATTACTTGTATTTGAATGCAGATATTCTGGTGGTGGTGATGACAGGTAGTCATCCTCATCATAGTATCGTTGTTACCATCCTATATCATCATCATCATCATCCATCATCATCATCATCATCATCATCATCATCATCATCATCATCATCATCATCATCATCATCATCATCATCATCNTCATCCATCATCCATCATCCATCATCCATCATCCATCATCCATCATCCATCATCCATCATCCATCATCCATCATCCATCATCCATCATCCATCATCCATCATCCATCATCCATCATCCATCATCCATCATCCATCATCCATCATCCATCATCCATCATCCATCATCCATCATCCATCATCCATCATCCATCATCCATCATCCATCATCCATCATCCATCATCCATCATCCATCATCCATCATCCATCATCCATCATCCATCATCCATCATCCATCATCCATCATCCATCATCCATCATCCATCATCCATCATCCATCATCCATCATCCATCATCCATCATCCATCATCCATCATCCATCATCCATCATCCATCATCCATCATCCATCATCCATCATCCATCATCCATCATCCATCATCCATCATCCATCATCCATCATCCATCATCCATCATCCATCATCCATCATCCATCATCCATCATCCATCATCCATCATCCATCATCATCATCATCATCATCATCAAAAAAAATGATTGCAATCTCCAATCCTTGTCCTTTTACATACCTTGTTATATCTTTTTTTACATCACCAATTTTGTTTTAAAAACACTACTTCATCACTACTTCACAGCTAGCAAGACTATGGCCTTCCAATTTCGCATCCATCCTGACACCGTCATTGCGAGATCCTCGGATCCTGTGGCCTCTATCCGTGGCGCCTTTGCCAAACTTAGGCACGATGAAGGGGAAAGGTCAAACGCGTCAAGAAGATCGATTCTTCTAAAGGTAGTTTATTAGGGAAAGTACATGAGTTGTAAGTTATATGTGAATATATAATGTGTATATATAGAGTACTATATATGGTGGTATTTTTAAGTCTTTTTCATTTTTTGGTGGTATGAATTTGCTTTGGTCTCCACAATTTGAAGTTGTTCTTTCAATTTTCAATAGAAGTTTAGAAGGATGCTTGTTGACGCCTCATATAGTTACCCTTCACGTATGTTAGTTCATACGTACCAAAATGGCATCGGCAGTATGTCTCAATTTGTTGATACCACAGATGCTTGGAAGCCTAAATGTTGTTCCCAATTCTGTAGCCGCATGCGCATTGATCAAAAAACAAGACCCTATACATCCCTATACTGTACGATTTGAGTCATGAGCTGGAACGATGAAAGCACCGACCAAGACAAGACAATTCAGCCTAACCCCCCTGAACCAACATTCCCCGTCTCCCATCTACCCACATTTTGACCTGAAAATACTGGGAGCAGTGAAAAAAGAACCCCCTTGGTGGTGGGTTAGTTGGGATTCTGAGCATATCTTCACCATGATAGACCCATGCAGATTCCCAGAACCTCAACCAACCACGGACTTCTCCAGGAATTTGGAGACGCAACATGGAGGCGGTGTGTCGGCAGCGGTTGGAACATGTCCTAAATAGGAGATTTAGGGAAGAGGCATAGTTGTAACATGTTTAAACACGTTCAAAATCCGCAACGAATCGGCATCAGCTGACCAAGAAAACTCAAATGATTTGGAAAGTATGCAAAAAAAGCAACATCCTGGAAAACAAGTTGCTGTTAATTTCCATCAACTTTACCCCTAAAACCAGCAATCCAGTTGCCTAAACAAATGGTACACTAGGTTTTCCAGGATCATCAATATAAAAAGCACGGTGGCACACGTCTTTTTAGCGCGAAGATTTGAGAAACTCAACCACTTTTGGGTGAAGGGATTCGTTCCCAATAAACAGAATGGCGGGGGAGCAAGGATTTGTGGAGTTTTTCGGCATTTCCAACAAAGGTATAGAACCAGTCACCATTTAAAACAGCTCACTTAAGTGTTGACTATTGCTATGGGGGCTTGCCAGTTGAAAGCACGTGATGGTTGAAAAATACATCTGAGTATGTTTTTTCCCCCTTTCTGTTTCTAAAAGGGCAGATGTTTGTGTATTCGTTCTACCATGAACGATTCCTCCAAAGATGTAGTAGATTCAGATAAGGGCCTTTTGCATCTAGAAAGGCCCCGCGCTTGAGTGTCATGTCACTATATTATATGGGCTTCCTAAAATGGTGGTACCCAACAACCATGGGTTTTCCTACTAAAACTGATCATTTAAGGGTGTTTTGGGGGTACCACCATTTAAGGAAACACCCATATGTTTTATTGGAACCTCAACATGGTGGAGTTTTGCTGGCTGAAGACTTCAACATATCTCAACATAAGAAAACCATGCCTATCAAACAATTCCATAGAATTTTGGGAGATTTTCAGATTCAGTCTATAATCAATAGCTGTTTCTGGTTCCCTTACTGTAACAGGTGGTAGGTGGCATATAATCCCCCAATTGGCACTATATACCACTTATATATTGCCAATTGGGTGATTATATATCACCTACCACCTGTTAAGGGAACCAGAAACAACCATTAAGTAAAAAAGGTAATATGTTTTTCTAATTGGGATAGGTATCAGATGGGTCCACAGCAAGATACGACTGGAGGTATCAGTGCCTATGGCCTTCCTGATGCTGCCAAGGTGGGTTCCGAAACCGTTGTTTCAACACATTTTTACTTTTGGAAGCAATACACCCTGGAAGATTAACGGCTGGAACCTGAAAATGATGGTTTGGAAGATGATTTTCCTTTTCAATTGGGTGATTGTTAGGTTCCATGTTAATCTTCCAGGGTGTAAAAACACAAGGATGAACAAAATGGGGGGAGATCTAGTTAGAAGATGTTTGGTTGATGAAAAGAATGGGGAAGATATGCTGTTGAAAGTGTTTGGTTGATGGTCAGCCTTTTTGTATACGATTCCTTGACTCAAAAATGATGGAAATTGTTTGGTATGAGAATTCTGATCGTAGCTTGAGTCTTGACTGGTGAAACTTACATAAGTCAGGGAGATGAGTTGTTACTATAAGTGGTTACTATAAGTTGTTGGCATGGAGACAGGATATGATATGTGTGAGTGAAAATTCATCTTGGAGATGTTGTTTTTGTTAGTTTTCCTTTCCTCATCTATATAAATGGCAAAATGATTATATAATCAAGAACTTGAGATTGATGTGGATGTTTGAAAACACATTGCATTTTTTTCACAGAGAAATGAAGCATCGGTTTTGATCAATCGAAACTGCCAGACGCCGAGTCTATGCGTTTGTCATTGTGGATCAAAAGTAAATCGTACCTTGGCATCGCGTGATGGTTCAGGAATCCGGTAAATCGCACCAGTTGAGGTTGGGAGAATACCCCCATTGTTTCAAAACGTTTCATCAATAGCAGGTGGTGATTGCAGGATTTCTGAACCATCAACAGTAGTGACAGCATATGGGAAGCATATGACAGGACAGTGGAGTGGTCTTTTGGTTGATATATTTGTTGAAAGTTGAGTATGCATCGAGACACTAAACGTATGATACATGTTGAATCCTGATTTTTTGTAGGGTACCCCCAGCGGGTACTCTTTCCAAACAATTTCTGGGGTTCGCTTTTTTTGCTAACCTCCCCGAATAATTCAGAGGATCTGAGATTTTTTCATTTTCTCGTTTTTTTCTTTTCTTCCATTTTATTTTCTAAGTTGATATCAACCTCACTTGCCTTCAGCCGCTTTTAAAGCCTCAAGCTCTCTCAGTTTTCAAACTCATTGCATTCAGCCAGCTTTTTTTTTCTAAAAATTCATCTTCTCAGCCCCAAAAACGTGTTATTCATCCGACACATGGAAGACCATTTGGAAGAACCGAATCACCACCAAAAAGGCCAATCCAGGTACAACATCAATATGATCATGGGAGTCTAAGGGGGCCCAACCCCCCAATGCAAGAAGCCCCCAGGAAACAGGAAAGAAGGCCTTAATTAAGGGGTTCTTAAGTGGAGGGTGACGTTGGGTGGGCCGCTTAGATTCTCATGATGATGGCGGCTGCAGAGTATTCTGAACCCGCAATCCTTTTTATGAACGGTCAAGATTCCAATAGCAAATTCCCAAATGTTTAACCACTCCAAGATCACGTTTGTTAGAGGGGACTGTTAATTTTTCAAGTTTTTCTTTTTGGTTTGGACTTTTGGACCTTCAAGAAAAATATGGATCTGGAGGGTTTTGAACCCATTTGAAAAGTCTCAGATATTTTTGCTAAGCAAGAGTGAGAAACTTCGGGACTCGGTTTCCTCCTACTCCCTGTCTTTAAATTGTGTCGTACAGGTCGGTTGTCCTCCGTCATATACTTTCCCGAGGCTTCCGCCAAACGGAAAGTGATGGAGTCATCTATCCCAAGCCACACAAGGTGGGTGGCCAGCCGGTGGGTGAAGTGTCCTTTGACAAGGAATCTTTGACAAGATATGGGCATACTGTCGATGGTACAGAAATCCCAAACAACCCAACCACCGTTTGGGATGGTGCTAAAACCTTGTAAATTGGTGGGATAAACGGATAAACTACCAACCTCAACTGGTGAAAGCCGGATTTCTAAACCATCATATGGATGGAAAAACACAAGGGTACTACCCTTGTGGAAGTTTTTTTCCTTCAGAAGTCCTACCAACTTGGCTGCATCAAGTTGGTCCAATTTTATCCAATTACGAACCCCAGGGGTTCGTAGATTGGGGACCCCGGGTGTTTGGCGCCAGATTTCCAAAAAATCACCAAACAGGACATCACAAATCCAGACTTTTTCAAAAGAAAAATAATCCAACTGATTTGCCATTTGTCCAGCCAGCCATGAAAATTTTAGAAATTTCTTTTTCTATGGATGCTTGGATCGACAGCCCTCCACTGATTTCTTATCGACCTGCAAAGGGAACAACCAGCTGTCCGGTTGTCCCTTCCAGATTTTTTCCTCCCCCCAAAATGGTATACTTAACTATGTGGTGGTTTCAAATATCTTGGTTTTCATCTCTATTTGGGGAAATGATCCAATTTGACTAATATTTTTTCATATGGGTTGAAACCACCTAGGTATACTTAAACTTTGCCTACAATTTTCTTAGATACTTTCAGCATGCGATAAGTTCCCCCGAAACTTTCAGATTCCTGCGCAGAACCTACCTGAACCACCAAACCTCAGGAGGTCTGACTGGAGGATTTGGGATGTCTAGGGATCCCTCAAATAAGCTGCTCCAAACAAAAAAAACATCCCTCATTCATAAAATGACCTAGTGAATTTTTAAGCCTTTTAAGCCAGAATTTCTGGATGTTGGAGATTTTTCTGAAAGATCAGCCAAAGATATAAGGTGGGCCCAAAAACCAGTTATAAGTAGGGTCCCATAACTCCGCTTTGTAACGGTTTCGACACCACTTTATAGGGGTTGAAATAACCCCCAAGATCCCACTTACTTATATTTATGTTCGGCCAATTGATAGGGCCGGGGCGGGCTACCCATTTCACTCCATTTATAACGACATAGGCTCCGGGGTCACCTGGTAGGTCCCCAAAACCATCTCCCGTTTTGGCTGTGAAAAAACTCAGCGTTTTCGTCAGATCCCTGGTCTCTCGGTGACATCGCCCCGTAGCGTGCTGGTCGAACCAATGCAACCGCCGATGCCACCGTGGGGATGCTGATTTTCGGGGGAGCGATGTTGAAGGAGGGGACCAAAAGGTGACGTTTATGGATGTTCTATTTCCCCTACTAGGGTGTACATGGAGGCTTTTAATTATAGTGTCCATGGAGGTTAGTAATTATATAGTTAGTAAGTTGGGTTATAATTACTTATTTACGGGGCGACACTTACAACCTACTTACATATAGGGGGGAAATATATCCATTTTACCAAGTACCGTGGACATCGCAGTATAGTTTAAACATGTGGTCGTCTAGCCTCCTGGATGTCCAACGACTTGGATTTTTGGGGCAGCCGGGAAGGTGGTTTGAACGGCGCGCAGGGTGGGAATCACTGATGGGAATTTCTCCACATGGTTGGGTGTTTTCCGAGTAAACACCAAGCTTTTCTTGTTTTGTGATTGGGGATAAGTTAAAGTAAGAAGATGTATTTCTACCGGGAACAAAAAACAGGAAGCAAAACATGAGCGGGGATATGGAGGAAGATGGTTTTGTAAGCAGAACTCTGTTTGTTTTTTTTAACACATAAAAATTACCTAACTTTAGCCCCACTTCCCAAGGCCTTTTTGCCCTTACAAATCCACGAAACGATTTGAAGCCCGCTTTGCAAACAGCTAGTTGGTTTGCTCAATGCCTTCACAGATCGAAGTAGATGAGTTGATTTGTTCATGTTCCAAAAATCTGTTGAGAGGAAAAACACGTTTTACTAAGGTGCATTGCTTCTTGGGTTGTAGGAGGAGATGCTACTTTTCCCATGGGATGACCATCATAATTTTGCGAAACAAATTCTCTCAGTCCGTGTCGCGGCCTGATGGCAAATGATCGGCCTGGATAATCATTGCAAATGAGCACAACAAGGTGGGGGTTGAGCACCAACCAGTTAACATGATCCTTCAAATGAGTGCACGGTTCGCAAGTGGCTTAGAAAACCCTCATCTAGGTGGTGGTTTCATATATTTTTTTACTTTCATCCCTATTTGGGGAAGATTTCTGATTTGACAAATATTTTTCAAGTGGGTTGAAACCACCAACTAGTCACAGTATCCCTACTACCGGGTTATGAATGGTTCTGGTCACTTAGGTTCCTAACCACTGCAACCTAACCACGTCACTGACTCAATATCCAACCAAGCTATCTTGACTTTGGCTGGAGAAATAGTTGTAGCTGCAATAGGAGATGGATGACTGACAAAAAAACAAAAATTCCTTGAGTTCCTTCCCAACATTGCAGCCAACACTCCTGAAATGTAAGTGTAAGATGCTAGTGTCCAAAAGGAATCTCTTGTTGCAAGGGGTGGAATTCAAGGTTTCATCATAGATTGTCCATCATATATTTCAGCACGGGGGTTCTTACCCTACCCACAAGTTCATCTGAACCATACCTCCCTCTGTCCACACCACTTTTTCCTTTTTTTACTGTTGCCGATGTTGTTGTTGTTGTTGTTGTTGTTGTTGTTGTTGTTGTTGTTGTTGTTGTTGTTGCCGTTGCCGTTGCCGTTGCCGTTGCCGGTTGCCGCTGCCGTTGACCATGTGATCCTTCCACAGCTCCTTTGAACAGCCCAAAACGAAAACACACACGCCGAGCGTGCCAACTTGACACCATTGACACCATGGCTTTGCCGAAGAAGCTGAGCTGAGAGAAAACGCCAACCGGAGATGTTACGTTTGAATGGGTTGGGTGACTACAGTAGCTGGTGGTTTCACATATTTTTTTAATGTTCATCCCTAGTTACCTGGGGGAATATGATCCAAGTTGACGAGCATATGTTTTTTAAATGGGTTGGTTCAACCACCAAAGAATAGTTGAAGGTATGTGTTTGTTTGATTGATCGAACTCTTCTTTTTTTCGGATTGCCAAAGTGACTAGTGAAATGGTAACTGGACCTTCCAAGCATTGCCTTAAACGGGTGTCAATTCACCATCCCTTAGGGTTTAATTGGCACCCCTTGGAAGGTGCTGGTAGATTTGTGAGACATGTTTTTTCTAGTCATGGGTGAACTATCACGTCACTAGTCACACAAAACCTTATCATGGAGAATTGGTAGGATCTCACTTGGAGGTTTTGACGATTGATTTGATTTCTTGATTTCGTTTTATTGAAAGGAGAAAATAAGTTGCCCTATGGGTGAGGATCGGAAATCCCTTCCTTCAGGGAAATTTCAGGTTGGTTCTCACAGGCGCATCAGTGGGAAGGGTTGGTGAAATATTATAATTTGGCCAGATTTACTACCGATAGTTACTAAGTACCAGCAGAACATCCCAGTAAAGATGGGGGTCATTCCTTACCGAATGAAGGAAGTATATCATGAATTCTTCCTTACCTATGAACTTTTTTGTGGTGTGCCTTGTCATACATGGCTATCAAACATAGTACCGTTTTGATGACCCTGAAGTGGGGAGGTTCGAAATAAAACCTCACCAAACATAGTTAGTTGGGTCGGCAAAAGGTATCACTACAAAGCATAATCTGGTGATAGTGAGGTCCAAACAAGTGGTCAACATTCCTGGGATGGGGGACCGCCTAATTTTTGTGTGCAGGTTGCACAGTTACCATGTAATTATTGGTTTATATGAGTCCTCTATTGACCACCTAGCTTTTGGGGACGGATAGCCATGTACTTTGACCATGGGATCGATTTCTCTACCCGCAAGCAAACCCGAAAACACTATATAAACAAACGACCAAACCTGAGAAGGTATTTGGAAGACTAGGGTATCTATGCATATATACATGTACCCTAAGAACCATGGGATCTCAATACTGGTGGTGTGGAGATCCCAAAACCCTGCTATACAGAGTCAAACCGTCAAACCTGTCTATCGGAGGCCAATGATTCTTAAAGGTAACATGTAGCTATTAGCTATCTCTTATGGTAGTTTCAAAAACTTCCCCCCACAAAAACCGAAAAGGTATTTGAAAGACAAGGGTATCTATACATATATATTTTCATATATATATATATATACATATATAATATGTATCTATCTCTTGGTGGTGGTTTCAAAAAAAAAACTTCCCCCCCCCCCCCCCATCCAAAAAAGAAACCCCCTCGGGTTTTTCCGAAACGATTTGTGTCAAATCTCAGGATCTCCACGCCGATCACGGAGCTCTTTGGAATCCAACATCCCGTGACTTGGGAACCAAAAAATTCCCCCTAAGGGAAAAAACCGTTTGGTATGTCCCCAAATCACCGTTTTTTTTGTGGTAGTATATTCCTTTTTCTGTTAATCAATCTTTATAATTTATGGGTTTTTTTATGGTAGTATATTTTGTTGGGTTAATCTTTATGATTGGTTAAATGTATAGGTAAATAGTTATAATATACTACCCTAAGGAAAACCGTTTGTACGTCCTAAGATTCAGAATCCGGGATGTTTCACCCCGATCCCTGGATTCGGAATCCGGGTTTCCGGAGAGATGGAAGTTGGCCAGCCGATCAAATGGTTGTCGACTTCGTTAAGAATTCGATGTTCATAAATCATGGTTGTCATGGCCTAGTTAAATGTATGCTCACAAATTGATGTTTTAAGTGATATATTTTGGACTCTACTGTGCTGATGTAGCACTTGGACTTGTTTTGTTTTGGAGCATGGAAAACTTGGTGGATGAGTCACACCTCCTGAGAATTTTTCCAATCGCAAGGAACATTCTCTTCTACTTCAATGGAAACCCCTAGTGAACTAGCTGGCTGGAAAATCCACAATTTTGATGATATTTTCCAGGAAAGATGGGAATTTTCCGTGCCCGGAGGGTCAGTTTGTTTTTATGTTTTTTGTTCACCGCAAAAATTGAGGTCTTATGATCCAATAAAATTTATTATTTTCAGATGGGTTGGAACCGCAGAGTAGCGAAAGACTTGTGTTTTTAACTTGCTTTTGAATCATAGTCATGGAAGTTGAACATGACCCCAATTCCAAAAAAAGAAGAGCCTACTCTTGGCCGGGAGTTATTTTTCCACTGAACTATGATTATGGGCTGTCATTATTAGGGATTTGTTTTTTAATATTTGAATTCGAACAGTTTTAAAGATGCTTCCAACTTGGAAACATGTTCAAACTGATTTCTGAAATCAGTTTTTCCAATCCCCCCAAAATTTGAGGTGCTCTTGGCTGGCATGAACATTGCAGCCAGCCCACAATTGGCGGCCGCCGTAACCAATGCGGGCGGTTTGGGTGTATGGGGCGGCGTCTTCTACACACCCAAGATGTTTCGTGCCAAGCTGAAGGACAAGTACCATCGAAATGATGGGGGTCATTTGGGGTGAACCAAATCTCATGTTTTTTTTTGGTCGAGGAAAGGAAGGCCTCCATTTTTTGGTTCAAAAAGATGGTTTGCTTCATTTTTAAGTTCTATCCCTTCATCAAATTGAGATGTTTGTGTCAACAAACAGATTCAGCCGTGACAGCAATTCAACCTTTCTCAGGAGCTTCTTTTTCCAGAAACCAACAAACAAATCATGGGCTTCTTCAACTGCCTTCCCCTCCAAAAAATCCAAATCACCGGTTTTGTGTGTTTCCACCCAACCGGTTTGGACCTTGGGATTGTCCTGGAAAACCCTGCAAACTCCCAAAAACGTCGCAGGAACTCAAGGAGAACTTGACGGATCCCAATGCACCTTTTGGTGTGGATCTCTTGCAGCTTGATATGAATTTGGGGGACCCCAGGTTCTAGCAATTGGTTTTTGTTGATTTAGGAATTGTTTCCCCTGAACTTTTCTCGGTACAGGTAGGTTCTGAATGAACTTGTTTTGTGGCAAAAACACGGTTTTTTTGAGCTTGCAGTTGTTTGATGATTCAATCAGATATGAATGAAAAGCCATATGAAGCAGAATCCAGTGGCACAAGGTATGATGCTTCAGAAAATCCGGAGAAGAAAACACCCCAACAAAATCTTCCTTCACCCGGTTGTGGAGATTTGTCGTGGGATGTTCATTCACTAGCTGGGATTTTGCTTGGATGGAAGCAGTCAAGAACCGGTGTGTGGAATGATCCTCATAGCTTTTCGGATACATACAACAATTGGTTAGATATTCAATGCTTGTAATGTATCATGATCATTATATATCAGTCCAATATCAGTCACTATCATTGATGTCACCATCATGTTGCTCATCATCATCGAACATCACACTCAATCCTTCAATCATTCAATCAATCAATCAATAAATAAGGCAATCAATCAATCAATCAATCAATCAATCAATCAATCAATCAATCAATCAATCAATCAATCAATCAATCAATCAATCAATCAATCAATCAATCAATCAACAACCGTCATCAACAACCATCACCATCCATCATCCATCATCCATCATCATCATCATCCTCGTCATCATCATCCTCGTCATGATCATGATCATCATCATGATCATCATCATCATCATCATCATCATCATCATCACCATCATCATCATCATCATCAGCAGCAGCATCATCATCATCATCATCATCATCATCATCATCATCATCATCATCAATGAAACGATCGCAATCTCCAATCCTTGGCTTTTTGCATACCCTTTAATACATCTTTTTTACATCACCAATTTTGTTTTAAAATCACTAATTTTGCATAAACAACCTGGTAAAAAAGATGGTTGTAAGGATTGTAAGGGGGTATCAGCAGTATATCTCCATGCATCCTTTGTTTCCAGAACTATCTATATACCAAGCAAACATGTTGAAAGTTGATACGGAAGATTGATGGTTTGTAAACTACCGAAAAAAAATTGGGTTGTTTTCCTTTTGGCATCACCAAATTTCATCACGCTGCTCATGGTTTCCTTCACTCGTTGGCCCACATCGCGCATCGCTTCAGCCCGGCCGGGGCTAAGGCTACCACAGGTGGGTTCAGGTGCACGTGCCACCAATTATGACTACACCAAGGGAGCACCTCGGCCGGCATCGACGACTCCTAGGGGTTGAAATCTTGAGCGGCCTTGAACTGGGACCTGTCATGACCTGTCAGTCTTGCCCAGTTCAACTTCTTTTCTAGGATTTTCAGGGAAGATGTTGTGGTTTAAATTTTGACTACCATGATGATGTATTTCCTACCAATTGAAAAGCTAAAGAACCCCAGAATCCTCAAAATCACTGGGTAGTTGAGTACTTCGGAATATTCAGAATATTTGGAGGTTGGGGATGATTACTTTCTGAATTTCACGCAGATGGATCAAGGGTAGTTCAACTTCAACGATTTTCTACTTGCCACGATCACATGAGTACTGGGATTTCCATGGTACTTAGTCAATGGATTGTAGGCCCTAGACAAGTTGGTTGTAAGTCCCGTAAATAGGTTTTAAACCAGTTTACCTGCTAGTTACTACTTCCATGTACACCCTAGTAGAATTTTTCTTCTCTTTTGACTTTGAGTTTGACTTGGCATCTAGAAGCTAGTGAGTGATGGGGTTGGGGGATGTGTTCCAACAAACAAATGCCAAGCAAACAGTTGAACATAGAAAATAAACTCAGCTGCAGATAGGTCCAGGGTAAAAGGGGGCCCACCCAACCATTTCCCATATGAAGGAAGTGTAACCCTATAGCCCTGGAGCTATGTGCAGCTAAGTAAATGACTGTAACAAGTTGGTGTTTTTGCACATGGCGGTCATGCATCAGGATCTTCCAGAGCTCATCGATATCACCATCGCATCTTGATCTTGATGGGTGTTGAGTGTTGGGAAGTTTAGGAACATGGCCGGTAGCTGGAATTTGTTTCACCATGTTTTAAGCTTTGCATTAGCTGGGCTGTGGTTGGGATGAAATTATCAGAGCATGAGAGCTTAGGCTGTTAGGTGTCAAAAAACGATAAACCATGCTTCTTTATGTGCAGAAGACAAGGTGTAGCCATACCAAATTCATAAAATGCAATTCGCAAGGGAAAAAAACAGGGCCATTCTGTACTTGAAAGTTTTACATGTTGAACATATTTTTTATTATTTTTTGTTCACAAGCTCTATTATTGATACGCTTGATGTAAGCAGAAGTTCTGGGGAACCCCGTGAGATTCTACCTCCTGACGTTGGACCCGGTCTTAGGGATCCAACGTCTCCACATCCCGCGGCTTTGTGGGGAAACGAGGGCCCCTTGATGTGACGACCTGCGCAATAAGGTTTCCAAATGGGTAAGGGGAAAACAAAACACACCAACTAGCAAATCAAAAGAACCTAAAAAAAAGCACCTGAAAAAAACACCAAATGGCTGCGCAACATCTTAGGTGTTGCCTCTTAGAACCAAATTTGATCAAATTTGATTTTTTTGAGTTGAGTCGTGGGGTTTTGAGTTCGTGACCCTCTGAAAGTCGTTTTGGGACCAAGGAAATGGGCGCCAAGCTCTTTGTGAGTGCCGTGGGCGTACCTCCCAAGTAACCTGGCGTTTGTTTCAAAGTCGATACCGTCGAGAAAGGTCGCTTCAGGTGGGGAAATTGTTTTTTTTTGGGATCAGTTGCCCCCCCCAGGATGCAATCGTGGCAAAGGATTCCCGAACCCCAAAAGACCAGTGGTGACTGTTAAAAGTGGTTGGGGGGTGGATCCAATAAATATCTTATTTTCAGAAATTTCCAGATGTGTATATATGGATGATTTTACCTCCCAAATGCTCCATATATGGAATCTTTATACTTTTTCATTTCAGCTGATTCATGTATATGTATGAAAAAAATCCGTCACATTCGGTACATCTAGGTCTTATGAGTATACTTTTGGTACCGTGTGGGAATATCTGCATACCTTGACATGGATGCTTTATAATGGTAACCAACTGAGCAATGAAAAAAACTCTATGTTTATTTAGAATATATAGGGTATGCAGGTATTAAGGGATTATAATAAGCCATTATAAGGATCTCTATATAAGCAACCTGTATTTCATGGAATATCAACGTGTTTTTTTTTTCCGTGGCTCAAGTGATTTCTGGTTGGTCGGTTTCAAGTCTCCCCCAGCAACGGGGCAAGATGTTTTGGCAAAGCGATTCGTCTCCGATGCAACTGGAAGTTGCCCATGCAAGATTCGTTTTTCCTTCGTGAGATTTTTTCGCGAAGACTTTCCATTGTGGTCAGCTATAGTCACGGGGTATTTCCTTAGTTGGGTCGATCTGTTGATCACCTTAGATCTTCCGGAAGAATCCTCCCATTGACGCAGAGTGGATTCAAGTGACTCAAGTGATGGGAGGCTCCATTGGATGGATCCTGACGCATCATGACCCTTGAATTTTTTGGGAGCATGAATGTGCTATCAGCAACAAAACCTGAGAGGGGGCACCATTCATAGATATGTGATATGTGTATTGTACATATCACATATTATACTATACTATACATAGCTAGATAAAGAAAGACGCAGTACATTATGGATGTTCATATATAGACTATAGATGATCCATATTAATATATATATATATATCTATACGTATGTAACAAATGTACATGACTTTTCTAAGAAACAAAAACCACCTAAGTTTTGTGATCCCATCTTCAACAACCTTTGGAATAAAGATTCCTTGCTTTTGTAAGATGGAAACCTCGATTGATTTTACCGGGATTCCACCTGGATTTCACGTAGATTTCTGGGTATAGAAACCATTTTTATCGCAGGACGACGAATTCAGACTGGATCCAAGTGATTCTCATGCCTGGTAGGACATGGGTTTGCAAGTTGCTTTGTGAAGTGTGAAGTGTACCTTTCTTCAGATTTTGGTCCGTATACACGTTCAAAAACTGCTTTGCCAACCAGTTGGGAGGTAGTTTTTTTCCAGGGAGGGCAAGATTAAGTGATTATAATGGCTATACTTTGATGCTTCGAAAGTTGTTTGTCGTCGCTACTTTTTGATCTCTTGAAGCAACCTGGGCGACCAAAAACAGACAAAAAAGCAAGAACTGGGAGACCAAACCCGCCAACGTTGAGAAAAACCTATAGAACATTTTAACATTTTTAGTAGGTTTTAGCAAAGGGGTTCCTATGAAATGATTTGATGACTCTTGCAGTATGATCTTCGGCATCCCAAAAGGTTGTGTTTCCAAATTACGGAACCTGCAAATTTGTTCAAATTGTGCATTTTACGAAGGAAGCAGTGGACTCACTTTAACCTCACATTTTGGAGACACACCAAAACCTTCGACGATTTCGTGTTGAAGGTTTTCTGGAAGCCATGGCCACCATGTTCCGCGAACTGAAAGTGAAGACCTTAGAAGGTGGTGACCTCACCGTTAAAGTCGCACCGACCACCACCATTAAAGAATTGAAGGCAATGCTTCATGAAAAGAAGCATTGTGAAGATCCCATTGAGCACAAAATCCTCAAAGTGCAGGTTCTGGCCGATGGATTGCTGGTAAATGATGATCAGACACTGGAATCTGTGGGGCTGTTGCATGCCGAAACGGAAGCGACTGCAATTTTTTGCAGAAACGAAGTTGAAGCCGAAACAAAAGAGGCAATCCATGCAAAGGGCTTCCTCCAAGTCAACATCCCGTCTTCTCTCACGGAAATTCCTCTTGGAGCCTTTGAAAAGTGCAATCAGGTGGTCAAGGTGGCAGCCCCCGAATCTGTGACCGTTATTGAGAGCTATGCTTTTTCTGCTTGCGAGTCTTTGGCAAGCATTAATATCCCAGAGTCTGTGACGGCCATTGGGCGCTATGCCTTTGCAAATTGCAGTTCTTTGGCAAGCATCACTATCCCTGACTCTGTGACGGCCATTGGGGACCATGCCTTTCAACATTGCAGTTCTTTGAAAAGCATCACTCTCCCTGAGTCTGTGACGTGGATTGGGGGAAGTGCCTTTTTAAATTGTGAGTCTTTGGAAAGCATCACAATCCCCGAGTCGGTGACGTCCATTGAGGGCTCTGCCTTTGAAGGTTGCAAGTCTTTGAAAAGCATCACAATCCCTGACTCGCTGACGGCCATTCGGTACTGTGCCTTTGCCTATTGCAGATTTTTGGCAAGCATCACTCTCCCTGAGTCGCTGACAGCGATTGGGGACCGGGCCTTTTTAAATTGTGAGTCTTTGGCAAGCATCACTATCCCTAAGTCGGTGATGGCCATTGGAAACTATGCCTTTGCAGATTGTAAGTCTTTGGCAAGCATCACTATCCCTGAGTCGGTGGCGGCCATTGGGTACCGGGCTTTTTTTAATTGTGAGTCTTTGGCAAGCATCACTCTCCCTGAGTCCGTGACGGTAATTCAGTTTGAAACATTTCGAAATTGTAAGTTTCTGGCAAGCATCACTATCCCTGAGTCGGTGACGGCCATTGGGGGCTATGCCTTTTTCGATTGTGACTCTTTAGCAAGCATCACTATCCCTGACTCTGTGACGGCCATTGGGGACCATGCCTTTGCAAATTGCAGCTCTTTGGAAAGCATCACAATCCCTGAGTCTTTGAGGAAAGATGCCTGGAGGGCCTTTGATGGTAAGTTGCAAGTGAAAAGACGCAAAGTCTGAATCTGATTGTTTGTTGCGCAACTGTTGCAACTTGGTTTGTTTAACTTTGAACCGGCTTCCATGCGCCAATACGGTCTAAGTGAGCAATCTGTTCTCTTTTGCAACTGTTATTCAAGTTCGAATCAGATTCCATTCGCCAATGCACTCTCAGTGGCGCAACCTTTGAATCGAACTCGGGCAACGAAAAGAGCAAACCGAACAGCTCGACAAGGTGGTTTAGCCGATGCCTCAAATCACCATAGCTACTTCAGCTGTTTTGACCTCTATCACCCACTGAAATTCAGTAAATGATGGGATTTCTCACCCATTGAGTCAAGGTGAAATTATGAGTGAAGTTTTTAGCGAATCATTTATCTTTCAGTCGGTGAAATCTCGCATCCCACTGAAGTTGATGGTGGTATTAATCATTCTGGGACATCCCAGTGAGGTTCCAACGAATTTGGGCTTCCCTAATTTCCATCAGTGGGTTGTATCGTTGTATCATGTTAAATCATAGACTTTTCAATTCTAGATGATTCATGATACATTATTCAATATGCATTAGTTTCTGTATTCATGTCTTCCTCAACCTATGTACTTATTTATTCAATTGATTTGCTTTGTTGCTATCATTATGATTATCTTTATTTTTATTTTTTTGACATGATATTTATTCATTTATTTAGCCTGCATTCACTTAGACCCGCAATTTCAGGGTGCCAATTGGAAAGGCTACCAACCTTTCACTCCACAAAGTCCATCTTGGATACTCAGAAGTCGCAGGATTTTTTTGAAATCTCGCCGTGTTTCCTGTTGCCTTCCCTGCGTTTTTTTTTCTGTTGTTGTTGTTTCCCTAGAGTTTTGGATGGGTCCAGATATATTACCTTCCTGTGTGACATTCCAAAGCTTCACAGGGAGGTGGCATTCGGG